>OLKM01002593.1:24574-39583 GCA_900291075.1 Melanogrammus aeglefinus
CACTGCTGGAATGTATTTTCCTCCTCCCTGTTCAGAGCAAAAGTAGTTTTTACAGATACCTTTTTCCTTGTTTACCATGATCATTTTCATGCCCTATATCTGCCAAACATATCATAAGCAATGACATAAACTATAGAATGTTCATATTTCTTAACTAGTTTGGGGTTAAACATCAATTTTCTTGGTTCAAAATCTTTTTTTGAATTAGATCCAAATCAGACGTTAATCACTCAAAAGTTAACCTTGGCATAATGGAGCTGCTTTCAGACATCTTACAGAACATGATAGTAACCTTGGACGTGCTATTCATTAGTTACACAATCATCTCACAAATATTACCATAGAGAACAGCAGACCGATTCCTGACATGCTCTGAAAGACTAATCAATAGAATTTGAATGCATACGATAATTGTAAAAAAAAAAAATTGCGTTATTCGTCGAGTCTGCTGCTTGCCGCTTCTCGCTAAAATGCCAAAATTAATTCTTGGGTATCTGTGCTGCCAAGTTCCTACAAAATACCAACCGGTGCATCCTGGGTAAAATTGCTGTGTCAAGATCACTTTTGACTTTAAAATGATTGTTAGGCTAGACTCACCAAACACAGACAGTAGTTTCGCCAACATTGTAATTGAGTTGAGTAATAAAAGGAACTATCGTGTTTGTTCATATATCTTTCCCAAGTAAGGTTCCACATTAGGTTGCTTGGTTCAGCCTACCTTGTTTGAAATATATCCAAATCAGCCGTTAATCACTTCTCGTAAGCTAACGTTGGAATAATGGAGCTGCTTTCAGACATCGTACACAACATGATAGTTAGTCTCACAAATGTGAACGTACCTCTGTATTTAGAAATGCAGAGGTCCAAAATAATCTGAGCCTTCTAGGGACGTTGTAGGACATACAAGTACGATTGTTGGTTTTATCCAAGTGCATTTAAAGTCGTTTTGAGATAAAACATTGGATAACAATAGCTTTAAAACCGTATCAGTGGACAGTGGATTCTTAAGCAGATACATTTTTAAAGAAATATTCCATTATTTATTTGTTACTCCGTTAGGTTTTTACACCTGCTTTGAGTTGCCATCGTTGATCATCTTTCTTTTTTAGTCACTGCATGACAACCCCAAAAACCCTTTAGTCATGCATATGACTTATGTTCAAAATAAGCCATATGTTTAAAATCCGTATCCCAGAACCCCCAACAGGCCAAATATATATATAACATTTAAAAATGTTAAAAGATACACTATGTTTTCATCTGGTGGGTGACCACGACATAGAGGGTTATACATGTAGACTAATATCTCGTACAACTAGGAGTCTTGAACTCACCATGCGCTCTACCAAGCTTTTCAAGTGGAAGTGACGACTCAGAGTCCACAGGGCCAGACAGCTCAGACTTGGACAAGCTCCCCTGTCCGCTACTGCCTGACGTCATCAGATGTTCTGAAAGACAAATCAATAGAATTTGAAAATTGCGTTAAATATTTTTTGGTTTTCTGAAAAATACTGAAATGTAATATCTGACATCCTCCGAAACTACTTAAACATTAATGTGTCAGTGTATGTTAAAAATTTCACAAATAACCCAAAGTAATCCTAAACATGACCTGAACCGTTTTTTCATGTCAATTTACAGCCGACATAAAGTACACTGTAAACAAATATAACATGACTGTATCATGTATCATGTTTGTCATGTATCATGTCATTTATCAAAGTGAGTCCATGAATCAGAATGTATTGTTAGTGTAGAATTATGGGAAGTACCAGTTGTTCATTAGATTGGATTGGAAAGAGAGTTAAAGGAAAACTTTGGGATTTCTCAACCTGAAGCCTATTTTTTTCCAATATAATTTTGGGAGTATAAGTGACTAATGCGGAGAGCGATTCTTGAGGTCCTTCCAATATTGAGTGAAAACACTGCAGCCGTAATCCACAAAAACCGGCTGCAATGTGATCAATTGGGGCAAAGCGCCCGTTGATGTACGTCCTCTAAATGTGTTTGCTTTACCACTGACGGGCTCACATTATACTTAACCATCATGGAAAGGATCCCTAGAGAAAAATACAACTTGTTTCTTTACCTCTCTTGATCACGGTCTGTTAGGTATTGTGTCCATCCAGGTCTCATCTATTTTTAATTTATCTATTTATTGGTGACTCCGATATAAGAATAATGTCACAGGGCACTCTATCATTTTATATTAGTTCCTTCCTAGCTCTTTCCCCTCGCCACCCTTTCATCTGTTTCTGTGTGGCCGCAGTGGTTGTGTGACCGCTCTAGTTTTGGCCGCACTATATTTAAGAACTTCCATGTGATCAACTTGTCATTTTACAATCAGTGGGGAGAACGTTTTTGCTAGTTATTCTTGGAGGAATGAGGGGTAATGAGCATGCGGAACGCTGTTGAGAGTTTGAGACGGTGTGTTCTTACTGGTATTGTGTGAAACTACAGAGGGACACCTGCATTCCTCCAAAATAGGAACCAGGCTTATCACCCGAAAACAAATTGAAAGGCTCAAACTGCTCCTCAACTGTACACTAAAAAATGTCAAGTCTATATAAAAACACAAAAACAACCCCTTTCCATACTCGCTTTTGTAGCTTATTTGATCAAATAAAATGTTATACAGTTATTGGCCTGCTTCCTTCAACCATTGTTTTCCGCCGTCTGCCCTGTTAGCCGCAGTGGTCCGCGGGGCGAGAGGGTCTGAGAGAGCTACTGGCTGGCTGGCTCACTAGCTTGCTCCTTAATTCAAAATCTAACCAGTTGACTCCTCGCCTAAAACTTTATCAGAAGTGAATTTACTGATGAAATAGCATACGAAAATTGTAAAAAAAAATCATTGCGCTCATGGTCTGCTCTGTTGTTTGGGTGCGGCCAAGTTTCTTCAAGATACCAAGCGGAGCATCCTGAGTAAAATGGGCATGTCGAGAACACTTTTAAGCAAGATTGCTATTGATGTATCACATCAATACATAAGACCTCTTCTGGATTACTGTTTTCGTGCTTCCCTGAAGTTAGGGGTGTCATGGGAAAATCATATTTTCACATTCTGTTCCTATAACTGCCATTTGTTGACTATGCTTTTTCGCTGACACCCGTGGGGTCCAACTGAGAAGTCATCCCTATGAGACCACAGATTACAATTGTCAATGATCAAATCAAATAGACTAAAGGACAGAGTTTCCTGTATTCTCATCAAGGAGAAGAATGCATAAGGGGATCTCTGCTCCCTCGTGACCGGTATACCCCAGGCACAAAGGTTAATGTTAGATGACGCTAGGGTTATACATGTAGACTAATATCTCGTACAACTAGGAGTCTTGAACTCACCATGCGCTCTACCAAGCTTTTCAAGTGGAAGTGACGACTCAGAGTCCACAGGGCCGGACAGCTCAGACTTGGACAAGCTCCCCTGTCCGCTACTGCCTGACATCATCAGATGTTCTGAAAGACAAATCAATAGAATTTGCAAATTGCGTTAAATATTTTTTTGTTTTCTGAAAAATACTGAAACGTAATATCTGACATCCTCGGAAACTACTTAAACATTAATGTGTCAGTGTATGTTAAAAATTTCACAAATAACCCAAAGTAATCCTCAACATGACCTGAACCGGTTTTTCTTCTCAATTTACTGCCGACACAAAGTACACTGTAAACAAATATAACATGACTGTATCATGTAGCCTATCATGTTTGTCATGTATCATGTCATTTATCAAAGTGAGTCCATGAATCAGAATGTATTGTTAGTGTAGAATTATGGGAAGTACCAGTTGTTCATAGATTTGGATTGAAAGACAGTTAAAGGAAACTTTGGGATTTCTCAACCTGAAGCCTATTTTTTCCGATAATTTTGGGTATAAGTGACTAATGCGGAGAGCGATTCTTGAGGTCCTTCCAATATTGAGTGAAAACACTGCAGCCGTAATCCACAAAAACCGGCTGCAATGTGATCAATTGGGGCAAAGCGCCCGTTGATATACGTCCTCTAAATGTGTTTGCTTTACCACTGACTGGCTCAAAATATATTTAACCATTATGGAAAGGATCCCTAGAGAAAAATACAACTTGTTTCTTTACCTCTCTTGATCACGGTCTGTTAGGTATTGTGTCCATCCAGGTCTCATCTATTATTAATTTATCTATTTATTGGTGACTCCGATATAAGAATAATGTCACAGGGCACTCTATCATTTTATATTAGTTCCTTCCTAGCTCTTTCCCCTCGCCACCCTTTCATCTGTTTCTGTGTGGCCGCGGTGGTTGTGTGACCGCTCTAGTTTTGGCCGCACTATATTTAAGGACTTCCATGTGATCAACTTGTCATTTTACAATCAGTGGGGAGAACGTTTTTGCTAGTTATTCTTGGAGGAATGAGGGGTAATGAGCATGCGGAACGCTGTTGAGAGTTTGAGACGGTGTGTTCTTACTGGTATTGTGTAAACTACAGAGGACACCTGCATTCCTCCAAAATAGGAACCAGGCTTATCACCGAAAACAATTGAAAGCTCAAACTGCTCCTCAACTGTACACTAAAAATGTCAAGTCTATTAAAAACAAAAACAACCCTTTCATACTGCTTCTGTAGCTTATTTGATCAAATAAATGTTATACAGTTATTGGCCTGCTTTCCTTCAACCATTGTTTTCCGCCGTCTGCCCTGTTAGCCGCAGTGGTCCGCGGGGGGCGAGAGGGTCTGAGAGAGCTACTGGCTGGCTGGCTCACTAGCTTGCTCCTTAATTCAAAGTCTAACCAGTTGACTCCTCGCCTAAAACTTTATCAGAAGTGAATTTAGTGATGAAATAGCATGCGAAAATTGTAAAAAAAATCATTGCGCTCATGGTCTGCTCTGTTGTTGGGGTGCGGCCAAGTTTCTTCAAGATACCAAGCGGAGCATCCTGAGTAAAATGGGCATGTCGAGAACACTTTTAAGCAAGATTGCTATTGATGTATCATATCAATACATAAGACCTCTTCTGGATTACTGTTTTCGTGCTTCCCTGAAGTTAGGGGTGTCATGGGAAAATCATATTTTCACATTCTGTTCCTATAACTGCCATTTGTTGACTGTGCTTTTTCGCTGACACCCATGGGGTCCAACTGAGAAGTCATCCCTATGAGACCACAGATTACAATTGTCAATGATCAAATCAAATAGAGTAAAGGACAGAGTTTCTCGTATTCTCATCAAGGAGAAGAATGCATAAGGGTATCTCTGCTCCCTTGTGTGACCGGTATACCCCAGGCACAAAGGTTAATGTGAGATAACGCTAGGGTTATACATGTAGACTAATATCTCGTACAACTAGGAGTCTTGAACTCACCATGCGCGCTACCAAGCTTTTCAAGTGGAAGTGACGACTCAGAGTCCACAGGGCCGGACAGCTCAGACTTGGACAAGCTCCCCTGTCCGCTACTGCCTGACGTCATCAGATGTTCTGAAAGACAAATGAATAGAATTTGAAAATTGCGTTAAATATTTTATTGTTTTCTGAAAAATACTGAAATGTAATATCTGACATCCTCCGAAACTACTTAAACATTAATGTGTCAGTGTATGTTAAAAATTTCACAAATAACCCAAAGTAATCCTAAACATGACCTGAACCGGTTTTTCTTGTCAATTTACAGCCGACATAAAGTACACTGTAAACAAATATAACATGACTGTATCATGTATCATGTTTGTCATGTATCATGTCATTTATCAAAGTGAGTCCATGAATCAGAATGTATTGTTAGTGTAGAATTATGGGAAGTACCAGTTGTTCATAGATTTGGATTGAAAGAGAGTTAAAGGAAACTTTGGGATTTCTCAACCTGAAGCCTATTTTTTCCGATAATTTTGGGTATAAGTGACTAATGCGGAGAGCGATTCTTGAGGTCCTTCCAATATTGAGTGAAAACACTGCAGCCGTAATCCACAAAAACCGGCTGCAATGTGATCAATTGGGGCAAAGCGCCCGTTGATGTACGTCCTCTAAATGTGTTTGCTTTACCACTGACGGCTCACATTATACTTAACCATTATGGAAAGGATCCCTAGAGAAAAATACAACTTGTTTCTTTAACTCTCTTGATCACGGTCTGTTAGATATTGTGTCCATCCAGGTCTCATCTACTATTAATTTATCTATTTATTGGTGACTCCGATATAAGAATAATGTCACAGGGCACTCTATCATTTTATATTAGTTCCTTCCTAGCTCTTTCCCCCTCGCCACCCTTTCATCCTGTTTCTGTGTGGCCGCGGTGGTTGTGTGACCGCTCTAGTTTTGGCCGCACTATATTTAAGGACTTCCATGTGATCAACTTGTCATTTTACAATCAGTGGGGAGAACGTTTTTTGCTAGTTATTCTTGGAGGAATGAGGGGTAATGAGCATGCGGAACGCTGTTGAGAGTTTGAGACGGTGTGTTCTTACTGGTATTGTGTAAACTACAGAGGACACCTTGCATTCCTCCAAAATAGGAACCAGGCTTATCACCGAAAACAATTGAAAGCTCAAACTGCTCCTCAACTGTACACTAAAAATGTCAAGTCTTATTAAAAACAAAAACAACCCTTTCATACTGCTTCTGTAGCTTATTTGATCAAATAAATGTTATGCAGTTATTGGCCTGCTTTCCTTCAACCATTGTTTTCCGCCGTCTGCCCTGTTAGCCGCAGTGGTCCGCGGGGCGAGAGGGTCTGAGAGAGCTACTGGCTGGCTGGCTCACTAGCTTGCTCCTTAATTCAAAGTCTAACCAGTTGACTCCTTGCCTAAAACTTTATCAGAAGTGAATTTAGTGATGAAATAGCATGCGAAAATTGTAAAAAAAATCATTGCGCTCATGGTCTGCTCTGTTGTTGGGGTGCGGCCAAGTTTCTTCAAGATACCCAAGCGGAGCATCCTGAGTAAAATGGGCATGTTCGAGAACACCTTTTAAGCAAGATTGCTATTGATGTATCATATCAATACATAAGACCTCTTCTGATTACTGTTTTCGTGCTTCCCTGAAGTTAGGGGTGTCATGGGAAAATCATATTTTCACATTCTTTTCCTATAACTGCCATTTGTTGACTGTGCTTTTTCGCTGACACCCATGGGGGTCCAAATGAGAAGTCATCCCTATGAGACCACAGATTACAATTGTCAATGATCAAATCAAATAGACTAAAGGACAGAGTTTCCTGTATTCTCATCAAGGAGAAGAATGCATAAGGGGATCTCTGCTCCCTTGTGACTGGTATACCCCAGGCACAAAGGTTAATGTGAGATAACGCTAGGGTTATACATGTAGACTAATATCTCGTACAACTAGGAGTCTTGAACTCACCATGCGCTCTACCAAGCTTTTCAAGTGGAAGTGACGACTCAGAGTCCACAGGGCCGGACAGCTCAGACTTGGACAAGCTCCCCTGTCCGCTACTGCCTGACATCATCAGATGTTCTGAAAGACAAATCAAATAGAATTTGCAAAATTGCGTTAAATATTTTTTGTTTTTCTGAAAAAATACTATGAAACGTAATATCTGACATCCTCGGAAAACACTTAAACATTAATATTCAGTGTAGTAAAAATTTCACAAATAACCCCAAAGTAATCCTCAACATGACCTGAACCGGTTTTTCTTGTCAATTTAACAGCCGACATAAAAGTACACTGTAAACAAATATAACATGACTGTATCATGTATCATGTTTGTCATGTATCATGTCATTTATCAAAGTGAGTCCATGAATCAGAATGTATTTGTAGTGTAGAATTATGGAAGTTACCAGTTGTCTATAGATTTGGATTGAAAGAGAGTTAAAGGAAACTTTGGGATTTCTCAACCTAAAGCCTTTTTTTTTTCCGAATAATTTTGGGTATAAGTTGACTAATGCGGAGAGCGATTCTTGAGGTCCTTCCCAATATTGAGTGAAAACACTGGCCAGCCATAATCCCACAAAACCAGTCGCAATGTGATCAATTGGGGCAAAGCGCGCCGTGATAGGTACGTCCTCTAAATGTGTTTGCTTACCACTGACCGGCTCACATTATACTTAACCCATTATGGAAAGGATCCCTACAAAAAAATAACAACTTGTTTTTTTAACCTCTCTTGATCACGGTCTGTTTAGTTATTGTGTCCATCCAGGTTCTCATTTATTATTAATTTATCTATTATATGGTGACTCCGATATAAGAATAATGTCACAGGGCACTCTATCATTTTATATTAAGGCTCCTATCTAGCTCTTCCCTCGCCACCCTTTCATCTGTTTCTGTGTGGCCGCGGTGGTTGTGTGACCGCTCTAATAGTTTTGCCGCACTATATTTAAGAACTTCCATGTGATCAACTTGTCATTTTACAATCAGTGGGGAGAACGTTCTTGCTAGTTATTCTTGGAGGAATGAGGGGTAATGAGCATGCGGAACGCTGTTGAGAGTTTGAGACGGTGTGTTCTTACTGGTATTGTGTAAACTACAGAGGAAACCTGCATACCTCCAAAATAGGAACCAGGCTTATCACCGAAAACAATTGAAAGCTCAAACTGCTCCTCAACTGTACACTAAAAATGTCAAGTCTATTAAAAACAAAAACAACTCTTTCATACTGCTTCTGTAGTTTATTTGGTCAAATAAATGTTATATTGTTGTTGCCCTGCTTTCCTTCAACCATTGTTTTCCGCCGTCTGCCCTGTTAGCCGCTGTGGTCCATGGGGCGAGAGGGTCTGAGAGAGCTACTGGCTGGCTGGCTCACTAGCTTGCTCCTTAATTCAAAATCTAACCAGTTGACTCTTCGCCTAAAACTTTATCAGAAGTGAATTTAGTGATGAAATAGCATACGAAAATTGTAAAAAAAATCCTTGCACTCATGGTCTGTTGTTGGGGTGCGGCCAAGTTTCTTCAAGATACCAAGCGGAGCATCCTGAGTAAAATGGGCATGTCGAGAACACTTTTAAAAAAGATTGCTATTGACGTATTATATCAATACATAAGACCTCTTCTGTATTACTGTTTTTGTGCTTCCCTAAAGTTAGGGGTGTCATGGGAAAATCATATTTTCACATTCTGTTCCTATAACTGCCATTTGTTGACTGTGCTTTTTCGCTGACACCCATGGGGTCCAACTGAGAAGTCATCCCTATGAGACCACAGATTACAATTGTCAATGATCAAATCAAATAGAGTAAAGGACAGAGTTTCCTGTATTCTCATCAAGGAGAAGAATGCATAAGGGGATCTCTGCTCCCTCGTGACTGGTATACCCAAGGCACAAAGGTTAATGTTAGATAACGCTAGGAAAAGGTAGAGTGGCTAGACAATGCAAGGAATAGGATATAGAACTTACATGATGAAGGGGAAACAACGTGATCGATTTTTCCATCACACATCATGTGTGGAGCAGAGCTCATCGCAGCATTTCTGAGACCTGTGCCAAGGTTTAAGAAGTCCTCACATTAGACCAGGGGTCCACAACCTATCGCACGCGTGCCACGGGTGGCATGCCGCGGAATAAACACTGACACGTGTTCAGTGTTATTACAATACTCACTTTTTCTGTCCCGTTTAAAAAAATAAATTAAAAAAGCCGGCTTTTGTCTGCCGGCACTAGGACCCGGAGGACACCACTGGATTTGATGTCGGAGTGTGGCCATTGGTCAGGTTGCAGCGGAAGAATTTCAGATTAAAATGTGTGACGTGACCAAGTGCACTGTCCGCTGTCTTCGTGCTGACAGATGAATGAATGACAGAGCGTGATATTGTGAACAATGGCAACACCCGCTGCAGCTAAAACTAGGCCATTCCACTGCTGCTGGACACAAGAGTTTGGTTTTGTATTTGTGAAGGACTGTGCTGTGTGCACTTTATGCTGTGAGAATGTTGTGTGCAGAACGTCAAGTGTTGAGCGTAATTTTGAGACGAAGCATGAGAAGACCTTCAAAGACCAAGCAGACAGAGTAGAGTCAATCAAATGTGCTGTGTCCAGATATGAAAAACACGCTAGCTCCTTCAAGGTACCACTGCTAAAGATCACGGGACAGAAGCAAGCTATTGCATTGCGCATTGCATTGCAAAGCATGGGAAGCCATTTACAGATGGGGAATTTATTAAGGAGGCTTTTCTCAGTTGCTCAGATGCTCTTTTTGAAAGCTTGCCAAATAAAGAAACGATCAAGTCACGAATAAAGGACATTCCCACGACGAATAGAAGTGTTCAGCGACGTATTGATGAAATGGCTGAAAATTTCAGAGCACAGCAAACAGCTGGATTAAAAGATGCTGCAGTATTTAGCATTGCACTTGATGAAAGCGTGGATGTAAATGACATTCCGCGTTTGGCAGTCATGGCAAGGTACTGTGATTCAACTGTCAGAGAGGAACTATGCTGCTTGAAGCCAATGCCTGACACTACAAAAAGTGAAGACGTAGCCAAGGCAGTAATTGAACACTTTGAAGAACGAGGGATTAACATCAAAAAAGTGTTTGCAGTGACCACAGACGGCGCCCCCACTATAGTTGGGAGACACAAGGGAGCTGTCAAACTGATAGAAGAAAAAGTCGCCACCCCATCATGAAACTCCACTGCATAATACATCAGGAAAATCTGTGTGCAAAAATGTCAAATTCCGATCTCAATGAAGTTATGGCCACGGTGACAAAGATTATTAACTTCATAGTGAAGCGATCTGCACTGACGCATCAGCATTTTCAATCACTGCTCGAGGAGCTGGACAGTGCATACACAGATCTGCCTCTCCACTCAGCAGTGAGATGGCTGAGTTGGGGGAAAGTTCTGGAGCGATTTGTCAGCTGTCTTGATGCTATCAAGGCCTTTCTGGCTGAAAAGGGCCAAAAGTATCTAGAACTGGAGGACGAGAAATGGATTGTGAAACTTGTGTTTCTGGCGGACATTACGGGACATCTGAATGTGCTCAATCTCAGACTGCAAGGTGCAGGACAAACTGTTTTGGACATGTTTGAGGCATGGACGACTTTTGTCAGTAAGCTGGCAGTATTCTCAGATGACATTTCCACCTCCACTTCCAACACCTGAGAGAGCTGTCCTCCCTGCGCAACATCAACACCGCTGAAATAACCGCGTACATGCGTGTGCTGGAGGCGGAGTTCACAACGCGATTTGTGGATTTTAGAAGGTACGGATCAATGTTCTCTATCTTGATCAAGCCCGACAGCTTTGATGGACATGATTTTTATGCTACTCGGATCGACTGGATGGATACAGAGGACATGAAAATGCAGCTGATTGAGCTGAAGAGCTCAACACTGTGGGTGACCAAGTTTGCAGAGCTCAGAAAACAGTTTGAAGCCACACCAGTGAAAGATCACGGAGCCCACATCCTCACCTGCTGGGCATCTGCACCTGAGAAATTCAGCTGTCTCCGGGGCATTGCACTGGCGCTGCTGTCAGTCTTCGGGTCAACATATCTCTGTGAGCAGGTGTTCTCACACATGAAACATGTGCTCAGCCCCACCCGCAGTCGGTTAACAACGGAGCACTCTGAGGCATGTTTGCAACTCAAAGTAACTAACTACAAGCCACAGATCACAGAGCTCAGTCAAGCAAAGCAGGGCCAGGGATCACACTGACTGTCTGGTAGGCAACTGATGATTTGATGTTGCCTCAGCCTACACTAGTTTTAGTTTAAATGTGTAGCTGTTTTTCAGTCTTTGGAATGTTGACGTGGCTATTTTGTTAAGAATACAGATACGTATTGTTATTGTTGAGAATAAAATTCCAGGTATATTGGATAAAAAATTGTATTTTGTGTTGTAGTGACGTTTCTCCGATTTTCCTTGTTCCAATTAACATCACTGGTGACTGACTGCAGACTAGATTCTAACAATGCAGAAGTTTGTTGGGTCTGCAAAAAAGGTCTTGTTGTATATTGAACAAAAATCAACGAAAACTGACTGAGAATACTTAAAACAAACAAAGAGCAGGATGTGGGCCAAGCCATTGTAAAAAAACTTTTTGCTGTGTAATCAGCCACACCTGGCACTCTGTCGATCTCCTATGCACACAGGCACTCAAGACCTGTAGAGGTCACCAAAAACAACCATTGCACACAAATAATACTAAACTGAATATGGCTCCTACATGTGTCATAATTTAACTTTGCATTATTGTTGATAATGGCACACTAGATGAGAAGAAAATTTCAAACTGGCACTCCATGTCACAAAGGTTGCCGACCCCTGCATTAGACAATGCAGCAGACTCCAGCTTGAGCAGCTCTTGGAGCGGGAGAGGTTGATTTTCCTATTTGGGGACGTCTCCTTGCGAAGCTAATAGCGAGGCACAGGGTGAACTCCCATCTGAGGCCTCGGATTATTGAATGTTTGTTGTATGCTTTTTGGTATGTTTATTACTCAAATAAACTAGCCTAATTGTTATCAGTTCGGATGACTCTTTAGTTAAACAGTTTAAACAGAAGCGATTGACTTGGTTCCTGAATTCCCACCACAGGGGGTAAAGGCCATATGACGCCATCGACATTGACCTACGGCATTAAATTAAAGATTTTAGATCAAGTAGTCAAGGTCAAGTACACAACTCAATAAAATATATATAAAGTATATTTAATGCGTAAATGCTACATATTAGGCCTTTAATAGCTGAGGGATTTTATTGTAGAAGTGTTTTGTGGATATTTTAACTGATGAATGTTGGATTACATCAGAGACCAGAAGGGTTTTTAGTTGAACAGCCAATTAAGACTGCTTCATTGTGCTACTTTTACATCAGTCTTTTTCATTATAAATTGATGTTATGTACCCTGTGTTTCTTTTGTCATCTAAAACCACACACACACACACACACACACACACACACACACACACACACACACACACACACACACACACACACACACACACACACACACACACACACACACACACACACACACACCTCACTGCCAAGAACTATGTCTGACCAAGTGTTCTCCAGTCTTGGTCATTTAAGAAGCTATAGAAATGGAATGTACTGTGGACTCAGTAAATTGTCGACCTCCAGAAAAAGTATATAATCGAAAATATCAATGTCATGTGAATGATTATGTTTGAAACAAGCCATAGGTTTAGAATTTCTATCCCAAATCCCATTGATTTTCCATAAAGTCACCCACCTTTGACCTTGTTTAAAAAATAAAGTATGTATTGATTAAATTAGGTCTTAATATTTTATTATATGGTCTATTATTTATCTGGTATGTGTGAAATATATTTTGATAGGGAAAACCTATGATATAGAGGGATATTGTACTTATTACTCCTAAAACTAGGAGACTTAAAGGTGCCATGGCATGAAAATCTCACTTTATGAGGTTTTCTAACATAAATATGAGTTCCCTGAGCCTGCCTATGGTCCCCCAGTGGCTAAAACTTGCGTTTGGTGTAAAACGAGCACTAGGTGTTCTGCTCGCCTTTGAAAAAAACGGAGGCTCAAGCGCGCTGATTTGGAATGTGGTTTCTTATGTCGTCACAGTGCAGTAAGATCCTCCTCTTACTCTGCCTGGCCCGCCCAGAGACTTTGGCCCGCCAATGAGACACGAAGGTGCGAGCGCCACCTGTGTGTGTGTGTGTGTGTGTGTGTGTGTGTGTGTGTGTGTGTGTGTGTGTGTGTGTGTGTGTGGTGTGGTGTGTGGGTGTTGTGTGTGTGTTGTGTGTGTGAATACAACACACGGTACGCACAAGTGTTTCTTGTCGATTCTTTGAACGTCTCTTGTATTTCCACAACGAGACTGTAGTGGGGGTTATCTCAGCCATGGTTGAGAAGGAATTGGGGGAAAGGAACTTTGGCTTTGACTCCCTGAAGTACATGAACTGCTACATGCCGCCGGTTGCCACGAGGCACCACTGCCGCGAGGCACCACCGCCCGGCAGTGGGCAGCCGGCAGCAGGCAGCACGCGGTTCAGTCTACTTCAGATTGATGTGAAAGTGGAAGAAACAGAGACGTAGGAGAACCCGACAAAGTCGTTTGGGATTCATAATATCATCTGGAGGCTCACACAGCTTTTGGCCGTCATAATATGTATTATAGGATATAGATATCTATTGTATATATGATAATATTTAGATATAAAGCTCCAGGACTGTACGCAAGTGTTGTGTACAACTTCCTTGTTTATTTGGATAAACGTTTCTGATTTTGGTGTTATAGCGCATAACACATCGGACTCTCGTCCTGGTATTTGTCTACAATGAGACTCGTAGTGGGGGTTATCTCAGCCATGGTTGGAGAATGAATGGGGAAAGGAACTTTGGCTTGACTCCTGAAGTACATGAAACCCACGACATGGAGAAGAAAGGGAATTGTTGGTGGCGAATGTCTCCCGCTTGAGTCCCGCTTCCGCGCCCGAGGGCACCAACCGCCTCTGCGACTGGAGGAGGCGGAGGTGCCCTAGGCCGAGCTGCCCGCCGGCCACCAACTCCCTTTCTCCCCCCTTGTCACAGTTCATCTACTCAGATTTGATGTGACGTGAAGAACCGGGAACGTGCGGAGAACCCCAAAGCGGCTCGTTTGAGATCATAATATCGCGCTCACACAGCTTTTTGGCTGTGATAATATACCACAGTATTATATGATACTGATAATCTTGTTCATGATTATTATTTTAGATATAGAGGCTTATGGACTCTGTGTGTTTTCTAGAAATATTTACAGAACATGGCTAAAGGCTGTGTGTGCCTCGCCATTGCGATACATAAAACTGTAAACAGAGTGCATGGTACCGTGGCCGCAAGCTGCTCAGGGCCACACCCCCACCCTCCTTCCTTGACCCGCCCTCGCCCTCCTTCCTCATTTGCATTAAAGCTTACAGACACCGAAACAGCGCATTTGGGGAAGGCTCAGATGTCCGATGGCTCGGAGGTGGCTGTTTACTCTGCCACCCTGGCCCCCTGAATTTCGGGAAACGTCTTTTGAATACTGTGTTAGTGGCCACTAATACCTATATAAGCATCCATTAAAATAGCATTGTCATGCACTTTAAACTTA
>OLKM01002593.1:39608-62170 GCA_900291075.1 Melanogrammus aeglefinus
CGGCTGAATTTCGGGAACGTCTTTGAATACTGTGTTAGTGGCCCACTAATACCTATATTAAAGCATCCATAAAATAGCATGTCATGGCACCTTTAAACTTACCCAGCTCCCTGTCGCCTTTATGCATTTCAAGGGGCAGCGACGGGGACATCAGACCAGGACTCTTCTGTCCGCTACTGAATGACGGATTCCCACCAAACCCTGAAAGACAAATCAAGGGATAATGTAAAATACTTTGATAACAACTCATCTATCCGTAGTTCAGGCTGCCTCTTCGTCAGATAATCAACCATCAGGCTATTTGCTCTCTACCCTTTCTCCATCACCGTATCAATGAGACAACGTGCTTTGTCTTCTCTGTTTGTCTTCCCCTCTACAGTCAACACATTCATCTTCCTAAGAAACGCCACTTGTTGTTGTAGTGTTGGTTGAAGATGCCAAATAAAACAAATTTCTCAACTTTACCCAAGCTTGTGTGTTCATCTTAACTTACAGATTACATTAAGTACACATAATGGTCAATATTTAAGATTTTGGGTGACATTATACAATTGGCTATCTGGTGCAGATATCATAAGATGTTATGTTATTTTATAAGACTATGAATCAGAATGTATTGTGGGTGTAGTAAAATACCAGCTGTTATTAGATTTGACAGTTCTAAAGAGAGAGTAGAAAAGAGCAGAAGAGAACAAGATTATGAAACTAAACAACTAAGAACCGCCCTCTCCCTCGTTGCTCCCTCGCTCCCTGCGTTTATAATAATTATAATAACAACAACTACTAGGACTGTCTGCAAGCAGCCCTCGAGGTATTCACAGCCCACGCACCGCCTCCTTTTCAAGCGATTCACGGGGCAAGTCATGATCCGAGACGGGTCTTTCTTTACTCACAAAATCAAACACGCACGCACGCACGCACGCACACACACACACACTTAAAATATTCAGTTTATATGTGATTCTTGGCCCCTGCTGGTAAAGTGGTGCGTTACGCTTAACAGCAATTACTTTGGTTGACACCGAAACTTGAGCAAATTAGTTATTGACATGAAACTTTACACACATGGGAATTTCATAAACATGTTAACTCACTGATCAGAGCAGAAGTTGGGGTCAGACCCAGGGTTAAGCATAGTTCAGGGTGCCTCTCTGTCAGATAATCGACCATCAGCCTACTTGCTGTCGCTCCTTTCCCCATCACCGTATCAATGAGACAACGTGCTTTGTCTTCTCTGGTCATCTTCCCCTCTACAGTCTTCTTCTCCTCGTCATTCAACACATTTAACTTCCTAAGGTTATGCAGGAGATCGATCAAAACACTGTATGACAACATGTTGACGAATTTAGAGTGAATCCTTTCAAGTTCTGAAAGACAAATGAAGAGAAAAGGCAAAATAAATGAATTTTAAGAAATTCTCAACAAAATAATCTCTGCATTCATCATTTCTGGGATAATCATTTTTATCAATTCTTACATATACCATCAAAATCACAACTCGCCTGTGAAACACACAAACACCAATACGCACGCACGCACGCACGCACGCACGCACGCACACAGTTTATATGTGATTCTGGGCCCCTACAGGAGAAGTGGTGCATTACGCTTAACAGCAGTTACTTTGATTGACACCAAAATGTCAGCAAAGTAGTTGCTAAAAAAACTTTACACACATGTTAAAGGGAACTTCATAAACATGTCAACTCACTGATCAAAGCAGAAGTTGGGGTCAGACCCAGGGTTAAGCATAGTTCAGGGTGCCTCTCTGTCAGATAATCAACCATCAGGCTACTTGCTGGTGCCCCTATCCCCATCACTGTATAAATGAGAGAACGTGCTTTGTCTTCTCTGGTCATCTTCCCCTCTACAGTCTTCTTCTGCTTGTCATTAAACACATTCATCTCCCAAAGGTAACGCAGGAGATTTATGACATCGTGGTCCGACAACATGTAGACTAATTTAGAGCGAATGCTTCCAAGTTCTGAAATACAAATCCAGAGAAAAGGCAAATTCACCAAATATAATTTTTTTCTTAACCAAATAATCTCTGCATTGAAAATTTCTGGGATAATAATTGATCAATTCTTTAAAATATACACTCAAAATGACACACACACACACACACACACACACACACACACACACACACACACACACACACACACACACACACACACACACACACACACACACACACACACACAATATGTGATTCTTGGCCCATACAGGTGAAGTCTTGCATTACGCTTAACGTCAATTACTTTGATTTGACACCGAAACTTCAGCAATTAGTTGCTGACAAATTTAACACACATGTTAAGGTAACTTTATAAACATGTTAAACTCACTGATCAGAGCAGAAGTTGGGTTCAGACCCAGGGTTGGCCATAGTTCAGGGGGCCTCTCCGTCAGATAATCAGCCATCACGCTACTTTCTCTCTCCCCTTTCTTCATCACCGTATCAATGAGACAACGTGCTTTGCCTTCACTGGTCATCCCCCCCTCTACAGTCTTCTTCTCCTCGTCATTCAACACATTCATCTTCCTAAGGTAACGCAGGAGATTGATGATTTCTTGGTCCAACAACATGTAGACTAATTTAGAACGAATCCTTCCAAGTTCTGAAAGACAAATCAACAGAAAAAATGTTTTACAACTATTCTTAGATTACCACTTGTGGTGGAAGTTTTGGTTCAAGATGCCACAAAAAAACAAATTTGCCAACTTTACCTAAGCTTCTGTGTGTTCATCTTAATTCACATCCTACATTAAGTACACATAAATAGTGTCCATTAAGATTTTGGGTGACATTATACAATTGGCTCTCTGGTGCAGTGTGAGAAGAAGAAAACCTCCCCCTTCTCACAGTCTCGCATTATTGTTATTGTTGTTATTATTATTATATTGTGTGTGTGTATATATATATATATATATATATATATATATATATATATATATATATATATATATATATATATATATATATATATATATAATTGGGTTGAGATTGGACTTCCGCCACGGTAGGGGGCAGTGTGGTAAGGGAAGCTCAGGATCATGCCATCAGGGAATAGGCCAGAGGGGGGTGTGATATAAACAGCTGTTTTGTAGATATCTATAGGTTGTGCACAAGGTGTGGGTATATATGTATTTGGTGTTTGTTTATTTAGTGTCGTGTTTATTTTGTATTCACACAATGTACTTTCAGTTAAATTATATAGGATTGGTAGCTTTAGCTACAGGATGTTCCCCCAACTAATGGTCTGGCCCATACGGCGTTGATTGGTCCACTCCATTTCCCTATTTAAGGGCTGCCTCATTTGGGGTTTTGGGGTTGAGGTGCTGGCTTGATGGGAGGCCAGTGCGAGAGGCTTATGTTTTGGTAGGCTATGGTATGCTATGCTATGTAGGTTATGTTTGCTGTCTGATGCAGTCATTTTCTTTTCTTTTCCTTTTTGGAACATTGCTGCATTTTTTGCGAATGTTTTGGAATAAAACACTTTCCTTTGTCCTGAGACAATTGCCCTCCTTTTTCCCACACTCTCGGAATCTGGTTGGCCGTATCCCAGATACGTGGGGCGACCACGCCGGTCCCTCACATGCAGATATCATATGTTATTTTATAAGACTATGAATCAGAATGTATTGTGGGTGTAGTTTTATCTAAAATACCAGCTGTTAATAGATTTGACAGTTCTAAAGAGAGTAGAAAAGAGCAGAAGAGAACAAGGTTATGAAACTAAACAACTAAGATCCGCCCTCTCCCTCGTTGCTCCCTCGCTCCCATTTATAGAGATAATAATTAACGCAGCAAGCAGTATTTTGCGGGTGCCAAGCCGAAAGCCGAACAATAAGACCAATCTCAGACCATTAAGACCCTAACAGACCATTAAGACCCTGACGCAGACCATGAAGACCCTGTCAGACCATTAAGACTGTGACACAGACCATTAAAACCTTGACAAGGACAATTAAGACCTTTTCTGTTTGCATACGTTTGACAACGCTGGAATAGCATCAGCTTGGAACTGTTGATGGGCGAACAAAATTTCATGGCCGTACTTGGAAAGGCTGAGGAGTTATAATCCTTTAAAGTTTTCAATTGATCGCTTTAGCGCCCCCTATATTCCTATTTTGATGAATTTTAGCCTGGTTAACCTTGACCTATGCTTCTTTAAATACACAAAGTTTGGTGATGATTGACTCAAGATAACCCCACCTTTAGTCACCTATCATTGATTGGGCTAATTTGGACATCCAGCTGCCATTTTGTTACAGGTTCTGGGCTTCCTAGGCACATTTGCTCAACATGAGGAGATACAAATGTCTACCTGATTTCATGACTGAAGAGGAAAAAGGTCAGATAATCCCCCTATCGCCCGATCTGGGTACAATATGGAGAGGTTGTATTTTCAGTTAATTGTTTTAGGGGAGAGCCGGGTCGATTAAAACACTTTTCAGTTGAACGTCTTTTTCAAAGATGAAGTTACGCATACAAATAATTCTAACATGTGATCAACAACTCACATGTGTGTTCTCTTAGTTACAAGTGTAATTTAATACATATGTTGGATGATCAAGCTGTTTTTTAACTTTGAACTTAAGCTGACATTTGTTTCAAACGCCCCGCGAATGAAACAGTATATTTTAAAAATAAACTATTGACCTTACTCTTGTTTTTATGCCACATACCGGACAACATACTATTGCACACTTTAGCACAGGTTTAAGTACTAATTAATCTGTTGTATAGTCATATTATTATGGCATGAAACAAAAAACACAACTATTTATTACAAAAAAACTACCGCAGGAAGGATTTTACTTAGCGCTCTCGAAAACAGGTGCGCAGGATAACATTTGAACAGTAGGACGTCATTACACAAAATTTCCCAGGGTCGGTCAGTCTTCGTGCTGAACGTAGTGACGAAATTTGACATGAAAGCCTTGCGTGGTTTTTGAGGAAATCGCTGTGTTTCAATCGTCCCGTGTTTCAATCGACCCGGCTCTCCCCTATCGCTCCCTATAGCCTGTTATCGATACAATTTGGCTTGGTTCATCTTGACCCATCTGCCTTTGACTACATCAAGGTTGATGAGGATTGGTTTAAATTAACCTTACCCTTTGGCATTAAGATCATTTTGGACGATTTTGAGCCTCTGGCGGCCATGTTGTTTTGTCAATCAACTTAATTTTACTGGACCAGTTGGAACTTTGGTCCCCAACAGCCAGTAAGTTAGTCCCGCTCAAATCAAACATTCGGTCGATGAACTGTGGTGATTCTAGTCACAGGCCACGCCCATTTCAATGCCGCGCCATAATTGAAAGTATCCTGACTCTATCTTGTTCAGAATTAGATTTTGAAGTTTTCTATTGGACTCAAGATCAAAGGAGTCCATTTTGATGTTGATATAAGCATTTATTTCTTTACGTGTTTTAAACCACACCCTTTTTAGAAGTCAATGGCTCCTGGGTGCTTCAATCTTTATTGGACAGGCTTCGCTTTATATCAGATTGAAGAAATTTTTGAAGGATTTTTGCCTACCTCTAAAAACCTAGGATCCTTAGGGAATTGAGTGTTTTTAACAAAGTTCAAGATAGTCGTAAATCTATCCAAATAAAGTCATAGATTCTGCAAGCTTATTTGTTCGCCATGAGGATATGCATGTGTGTACAAAGTTTCATGTCTCTACGTCAAAGCAGTTACGAGACATGTTTGATCTATTGCTATAGCGCCACCTTTGGGCCAATCAGTGTAATATTTGCTCTCTGTTAAACTCCCGAGACGCAGCTATGCCTCTGACAGGGGCGGGACTTTCTTCAGCACTGGGTCCTCTTCTCTGAGGTGTGTTCCACAACCAAGAAGCAGCAATGTTCCCTGGTAAATTCCTTTTTTTCCTCTCACAATTTCTTGACTTTGCAGCGGGGCTGCTGCAGGGAGCTTGAGGAGCAGAGCAAGCAAGAGGGGCAGTACTGGTTGAGGAGGTCTGACAGGTTGAACCGCCAGCAGACTGGATGGTTGGTGTGGACCAGGACCTTGAAGACAATTTGTGAGCCAATGGCAAGCCAGTGGAGGTCAAATGAGGGGGCGTCATGACGGGTAGGGAGGTGGGAGACACCGAGGTGGACTGGTGGGAGATCCTAGGTTCCTCATCCTCCTGCCATTGCTCCCTTGAAGGATCTCCCTCATCCGTTATACCCGCATAGATATCCGCTCCCCCGGGGATGCCTTGGGAATGCCTGAACGCATCTTAATTCCATATTTTTTTAAGGACTTACAACATAATTCCAGAAGGAAAACCGTTTTTGTTGTAAGGTTGAGCTCAGCTGAATAACGCATCACAGCTAGGTTACATGGACCGGTGAGGCCAACCCTAAAAGTATTGCTAGCCTTTTGCTGAAGCTGCCACCTCCCATTGGATAATAAATTTGACTGACATGTGTATCAGCCAATCAAATGTTGATGTGTAGTAATAGAATGGCCCCAGGGCCCAGCAATATGCCAGAGCTGGCCCCTGGTGATGTCATCAGTGAATTTGAATCATTGGCGGTACAGAGTTGATAGTGAACTATTATGGCTACCGCCTTCACAGCACCTAGCGATCCTGTTTCTGATCTCCTTTGTTTGCCTTTTCAAGGCGATCATTTGGAGAGAAGAGTCCTCAAATAGATTTTGGCAAAGAAAACGTGTATGATATGCGGTAACTGTGGTTCTATTTAATGATATACGCAATACATTATAAACATTGTTTCTTACCAGTATTGTATGCATTATCGTTATCGACTTGTGTTCCTAATATGCATGTGCCCCCCCGTTAATATACACTGCCATGGACTCTATTATGCGTTACGTGTTTAGTTTACGTGCACTTAAACAGATGGACGCACACACATGCGTGATTTAATTTCAAGAGGAAGACCTACACCGAAGCCTGATCGGCTGACCCAGGCCTGTAAAGGTTTTGTGCGGCACTTGACAGAGTGCAACTACAGCCGCTATGACTGGCTAACGGCTAGCACCGTTCAGAACACGCTATTCTACTCGCCGTGTTTGCTGTTCAACATCAGTGAGGGGATATGGAACAGCGTCGGATTTAGCGGTCTTAACAGCTTCACCAAGGCAGCTTTGCAGGCCATGGGTGATGGGTGAGTTTAACTGTGTATAGGAGCGATAATGTTGTTGTGGTACTTTAGTTCATAACGCATTTTCTTTAATGGTTTGAAACAGAAATATATTGCTGGAATTTGGGCAGTAGGCTTAATGGTAATGCTTTGTGTGGATGCCGCTTAATAAGCATATTAAATTAACCCGTTCACTACTACTCCTGTGGGTTTAATATTCTGGCTGAATAGCTGTTGTAAAATATGTGGCATAAAGGCCAACTTGTATGTTTCATTTTTGTTAATGAACTGGCGTTGCACTTGCAATATTGTCGCTATAGGCTACTTTATTGAATCCGTTGAAGTTGCAAAAGCATCCGCTGAAAATAACTAACTCTGAACACTTGTTTTTGTGTCGTGTGCGATGTGCAATCTGGTTGCGGACTCGGAATTACATAAGGAAAGATCTGATGGTGATGCTGCATTACTCTAGCTCTGCGGCAATGCAATGTGGTGTGCGTGTGCACTGTTGCTGTTGCTGAAGATCAACTGTCTTGTTGTGGATGTTATGCAGTAGCACATATTGTGGCTGTATTGGCACCTAATATGAAATTTGTGTGCATGTCTGAATGTTTGGGGGTTGACCGTTGGTGGAGTTCGTTACTGAAGGCCCTGACTTAAACCCCACGGTACGCTACTGTCATTGAGGGTCTGCGCCGTGTTCACCCCCGCACCAGTCAAAGATGCTTGAATGACCACAGTCATTCTCTCTGCTATTTCCCCCCACTTCTTAGATTTTCGCTTGTTCGTGAGGGCACCTTTGAACCGGTCGAATAACAGGCCTTTTTTGGCCTCTACCTCCTCAAGGAGAATCTTCTGCCCTGAAAGTTTCTCTCCTCTTTCGAGCCATCTCCGCCATTTTGCAAAAGGCCTTCCCTGTTTCCGAAGAGTGTCCTATAGGTTTCACGTGAGCAATTCATTAATTGAACAATTGCACCAAAGGCTTTTAAGCAATATAGCATATGTCGGCTTAGGCATAATCAATTGTGTTTTAATATTTTTTGCATTCCTATTATTGTAGTCTATTCTTTTCGTAGACTACTCTGCTGTTGGCCTTGATGGGGAGATTTATTTTTGCTGCCAGAAAATATACAGCATTCCTGCGTCTCCCTCTCCTACAGAGCCCATTACAGCACCGTGTCAGTGGGCGGTTACAAGCCTACGAACGTCGAGCAGTGCACGCGCGTTCATGCAAAGTGGAGTTTTGGGAAATGCACAGAATTGTTTGACGAACGTTCCAAAGATCATCGTGAGAATGTTCTTACAAGCGTGGATCCATCGTTATCCGGAAACTGGGCCCAGTATCACTCCCAGGTTGCGGACTCCAATGGAGCGGACACCAACACCTTCCATGGTGAGGATTCAATTTATGAGCCCTATCTTGCATCCGGCGCAATTGACTTAATCACTGGCGCATGTGTCGTTGCTAGTTTGCAACTGGCGCAGAGCGTTTTTTACCCTCCTGCTCTATGCGTCGGTAAATTAGGGAATGATCTTGCGCCCTAAGGGGCGGCTCGTGAAAGGAGGAGGCGTGTTCTGGCGCAAACGTTCCCTGGTGCTATCTTGCAGTTTCAGAAACCACTTGCGCCACAAACCAGGAAGCAGTAAGCGCGTTGTTCAGATGCTATTTTAAGGGCGCATGCATAATGTTGCTTGTGCACTTCGCTATATACATTGCTTCTCTCATCTACCTAGCCACACATTCTTGGTAAATCTTTTGTGAAAGAACAGCTGATACAGCGGTAATAACACATATTTTCTTGACACAGACATCGTGTACATGCCCATAACTTAGGATTGATGAGTACTTGATCGTGAGAAAACATTGTTTTACCGCGAGTGAGTGTTAAAAAGAATGAACGAATGCGGGTGCGCGTGTGTGTATGTGTGGCGCACGTGTGTGTCAATCTGCTTAAACACACGTAAACTAAACACGTAACGCATAATACAGTCCATGGCAATGTATATTAACGGGGGGACACATGCACATTAGGAACACAAGTCGATAATGATAATGCATACAATACTGATAAGAAACAATGTTTATAATGTATTGCGTACTGTATATCATAGACCGTTAAATAGGGCCCCATGAGTTAGGAGTGGGTCAAACGAGCATGTGATAGTGTGCCTCATCTGGCTAACTAGCTTTTACACATAAGCTTTATCTTTGGTGGAAGAGAGGCTGACCCCTGGGTGTACGGGAGGGGGGAACTTCCCTTAACCAATGTTAAAGGAACTTTAAAAACATGTCAAACTCACTGATCAGAGCAGAAGTTGGGTTCAGACCCAGGGCTGAGCAAAGTTCAGGGTGCCTCTCCGTCAGATAATCCACCATCAGGTTACTTTCTCTTTTCCCTTTCTTCATCAACGTATCAATGAGACAACGTGCTCTGTCTTTACTGGTCATCCACCCCTCTACAGTCTTCTTCTCCTCTTCATTCAACACATTCCTCTCCCAAAGGTAACGCAAGAGATTGATGACATCTTGGTCCAACAACATGTCGACTAATTGAGAGCGAATCTTTCCAAGTTCTGAAATAGAAATCAAGAGAAAAACAAAACGTTACAACTATTCTTAGAATACCATTTGTGGTGGTAGTGTTGGTACAAGATGCCACAAAAAACGAATTTTCCAACTTTACCCCAAGCTTCTGTGTTTTCATCTTAATTCACAGCCCAAATTAAATACAGATAAATAGTGTCCATTAAGATTTTTGGTGGCATTATACAATTGGATGTCTGGTGCAAATAACATATAATATTTTATGTTCTTTTATAAGACAATGATTCAGAATGTACCTAACTCAAAAATTGAATCATTTATGAGTTAGGAGTGGGTCAAAAGAGCATGAATAAGCATCTGGCTTACTAGCTTTTACACATAAGCTTTATCTTTGGTGGAAGAGCGGCTGACCCCTGGGTGTACGGGAGGGGGGTCAAAAGCAAGGGGGGAGGAAACAATATCGACATTGGTTCTGTCTAGTTTGGTTAGGAAAAATCGATGTATTTATTACACATAACAGCAGAGGAAATGGCCACAGAGTCAGTCAGTTTTCTGTAGAGAACATTATTCTTTGAAGTCAACTTGAACTTGAAATCATCTTAACTTGTGTTTTGTATGTACCCGCCCAATCTGGCAACACTGACCGTAAAGGAAACAAGTAAACAAGAACTTTGTTATAGAAGAAGCTAATTTAAAGATGACATAGTTAACATAGTAAATAAGTTCCAGAAAACATGGTTTTGAAGCTGTTGGAAATAGCTTTTAGGAAAAAAGATCTTGCCTACCACTCTCAGTCCCTTCAGAATGTGCTGATTCTGGTGTCTGTAGCTTTAATGCAAATGAGCTGCTGTCCATTGCACACAAATGAGCCATCAGAGTGAACCGCAGCATTGAGTTGAATTGATTGTTGCCGTTTGCGGACTTCTGGAGCTCTACTGTATATCTATATAATATAATATTCTATAATATATATTATTAGATATTAATTTGAATATAATATATATAATAATACCTATATAGGTATCTATATAATATCTTACTACTATAATAGCAGGCCTGTCACATCAGTTACTCAAGTTGGTCAGTGAGCATGGGCCAAGCAGCCTGCAGCTCACACACACACACAGCCCACGTGAACGCATACATACACCGCAAGCACGCAAATGCACACCGCATACGAACATCGCACACACACGCACATGTGCACGTACATAAACGGAAACGCACACACGTGCGCACATCAAGACAAAGGCAGCGACACATACACGGAAGCACACCACACACACACACACACACACACACACACACACACACACACACACACACACACACACACACACACACACACACACACACACACACACACACACACACACACACACACACACACACGCCCAGGTAAGACGTTATGTTTTTAAACATAATGGCTCCGCCATTGACACACGCGCAGGAAAGAACACCCGTGCACACACCACAGCGACACTCGCCCAGTGAAGACGTTATATTTTTAACCATAACGGCTCTGCCATCGACACACGCGCCCAGGTAAGACGATATGTTTATAGTCTGTAGAAATTGCGCTAAAAGAAGGGAAGAGACAGTTTCTCACCTCGACCAGCAATGGCAGGTCGTTCATTTAGTCATATAAAAACTGTTAAATTCAAACATGCACAGACCGGCATATCAACACCCAAGTCACGTGATCCTAAAGAGACAGTGTCCTTATAACACAACGAAAACATGTCAATAACACAGTATAGTGAATTATGTCTAGAGTCCACCAAAAGACTACACTTTGTTGCTCAAACTTAATATTACTCTATTGGTAACCCCCCTTCCCCCTGCGTACTGTTTAAGTAGTATTATTTTTCTTATGTTTTGTGTGTCTATGTGTGACTGTAGGCTACTGCTGCCTGCACTGTAAAAAAATATTTTAGAGGGTGCTAAATACAATCCCTGCAAATTGGTTAAAATGTAGTTACGAATATTGATAAGCAAGTGAAATATATAATAATGGGTAAATTCTACCTACACTGCCTAACAGTTACAACTTCTACCTAAAAACCTATCATAAAAAATACCCAAAGACCATCAGCTTTGCTCTACGATACGCATGTGTCAAGGACTACAGCGGCTATGCACTTGTCACTTGCGACCGCGTTAGTTGCGGTCGGATGGAGCTGTGGAGCTGCTGGATTTCACTGTCAATGGCTGGATGAAGGTCAGCTCTGACTCCTGTTCATCATGTTTCTGTGTTCATATCGGGAATATAAACGTCAACGTTTTAAATGGTGGGATCGGCTGCTCTTTCTTAAATGGCCGGTTGGTTTCACCTAGCGAAATTGCGCCTGGCCGTGTGGACCATAGGCGTCATATAACATACATAACATATCCAGGGGTATCCATGTCTCGACTAAGTTGAAGTCATGTGAAATAAATAACATGTGATGTGCATAGACGCAATTAGCTTGTGAATACACCATCTATTTCAATACTAACATGTAGCCTAGCTGCCTGGCTGGGGCCTGCCCGTAATTCCGACACCTCATTGTTCCGACGTCTCCAATGGTTCTAAATATTTCCCATTAAGCCCAGTTCAGACCAAAGATTCACCTTGCAACTCGCAACTCCTTGCGACGAGACGGGCTGCGACGTTCTAAAACTGGGCGGTTCACACCGGCTGCAACAGGCGGCGACAGTAGGTGCCACGGTGGTTTCCCTAGCAACTGTGAACGCTCTGGCACAGCTGAGCATTTGCGTACGTTAGATTTGCGATTAGTTAGGTTTGTGATTAGTTTTATTTTTATTTTGCTTGAGAGTAGGCTAGAGTTAGTGTGTTTTGTCATTCTCCACTACATCTGCATTGGAGTAAAGAGCTGCAGCTGGTTGCACCAGCAGAACGTAAGGTCCCACTTATGGCGCATTTCCACTAGCACGGCTCGGCACGGCTCGGCTCGGCGCGCTATTTGCGTGTTTCCACTAGCACGCAGTACCTGCAACCGGGTACATTTTTGGTATCACCTCAGCCCTGGTTTCAAGCGAGCCGAAGCGTTACTAAAACGTGACGTCAGCCGACTGCCTTCCACTGATTGGCCGATGAGTGTCGTCACTGGAAGCGTCAATGACCGCGCGACGACCGCCTAGAATGTAAATAAAAACAAGACGCGAGACAAGACACCACTTTTTACTGCTTTTTGACTTGGAACGAGATGGCTTCTCAGAAAAAATCCACTCCTTGGTCGGTGGAGGAGGTCCAGACGTTCCTGACTCTGGTTGCCGAAGAACGGATTCAGAGGGAGCTCGACGGCACCACGCGAAACGAAACGTTGCTCGGCGCCGTGTAAATGACGTCACAGCGGTTTCGCGCAGCCGTGTTATGACGACCCCGCCCACGTCGAGGAGGCACCAGTTGTAATGGAAACACAACCAAACCGAGCCGAGCCGTGCTGAGCCGTATCGAGCCGAGCCGTGCTAGTGGAAATGCGCCATTAGGCTACGTTGAATCGCCCAAACGTTCGACTTTACACTCTACTAAAAAAATAGCAGTTACACCAAGCAGATAGTTTCAACGTAATACTAAGTTATAACTTATATTTTACACCTCCCCTCTAGCTGGTGTAAGTTCCATTCTAACAATAAAGACCGTTAAAGACGTTAAGAGTTCAACACAAAAGATATTCGTTTTGAGCAATGGGAAGAGAAGTTTCAACGCGGTTTGCGCCGGGAACGGATTGTCTGTGACCGTATCGATCCATTTCTTCAGTATGATGTTGAGTTATATGCGCGATTTCGGTTTTGCCGGGCGGAATTACTGAGAATAACCGGCCTTCTTGACAACGACCTGCAGCACAACACAAACCGAAATTCGGCTCTAAGTCCAGCGATGCAAGTGTGTTTGGCTCCGAGATATTTTTATACAAAACCTAGTTGGTGACTCGGCCCAAATAAAAACAACTTGAGCCCACGTACAAACCAACATTTCTAGAGCTATTCCATACAATGCATAGCCAGGTAGACAAAAACTCCCGAAACACAACGAATAGCATACAAAGCATATTTATTTATTTATTATAAAATCCACCATGAAATAGCTTAATCTCACGCCTATACCGTCCAAGTAAATTTTAGAGAATAAATTACTGAAACTGTTTTATTTACGTTCTCATTTGGGTGCTACTGCTAACGCGTCTTCACTCTCGGATAAGGTGGAAACTTGCCAGTGCTTCCTGTTTACATTGTTGGCTGTCAAAGATTGGCTTGAAATTATCTAAACGTCATTAAAGCGACGCTGGTACAATTTACGCACTACTAGTAACGTTACAACTTATATTATGGCGGTGCAACCAAAATTTGGAACACCTTTAGTTTGAAACTAGCTACGTCGAGCATAGGGTTAAGGGGGACTTTACACCCGAACTTATGATCGGCTTTACGTTCTGCTGGTGCAACCGACTGCTGGAGCTTACAGTTAGTTCACAGCTGCAAAGTCACCCAGGTGCACACACAGACACACATAATCACACACACACACACACACACACACACACACACACACACACACACACACACACACACACACACACACACACACACACACACACACACACACACACACACACACACACACACACACAGCACTGAGTTGTATGAAAAATAATTCAGCAAACAAAACCCTTTATTAGTGTGTGCGTGCGCGTGCGCGTGTGTGTGTGTGTATGAGTGCGGTAAATGACGAGACAAGAGACGGAGCTGGATCGAGTCGGCTTTACTCTCCACTTCAATAAATCAAGTGTTACTCCAGCATGAGTTCAGAACGTAACTGCCGTAAACCAGAACTATCGTAAAAAAAAAGAACGGTCGTAAAACGGAACCGTTATCCCAAAACCCTTTTCCTTAAAAAGGTACAGTCCCTTGGTGAATGTCTTATCATTGTAGTTGTGGGTCACCACACAGGCCCCCCCCCAGAATTCAACCAAACTAACAGATCCAGACCAAACAGGTAACCTACAGAGAACATCGGACACCCACTAGTGTTAAACAGAACATACTAGCACATAACAGTCCCTAGAAAAATCAACGCCTAGGGGGGATGACCAGGCGGCCAGAACGGCTGTGCTTAACAGGAGAAGGGCAAAAGGCAGGAGCAGGTGTCGAGGCTGCCGCAGGGGCAGGTGTCGAGGCTGCCGCAGGATGGCGCCCCCGCCGCAGGAGGGCGCCCCCGCCGCAGGGGCTGAGCCAGCTGGAGCGGTTCGCCAATATCCACATGAGCAGGCTTGAGCCGGTCTCCACCTGCTCAGGCCTGCCACCCATATCCACAACAAAGTTCTTAGGCCCACCCTCCAAGCCGCAGCGGGGTACGGTGGCCATCGTGGCGGATGAAAACGTACTTGGCTGATGGTAAATCCTTGGGAACGTAGGACCGGGGGAGGCCATGGTGAGACGTCGGAACGGGAATGAAAGCGTCCGCAAGTCCCGGGACGCAGCACGATGGGAGGCAGCCAACCACAGGGCCGTGGCATCCAGAAGAAACTCCCCAGGGACGCGCAGGGGCTGGCCGTACACCAGCTCTGCCGACGAGGCCTGAAGATCGTCCTTGGGGGCGGAGCGAAGGCCCAGCATAACCCATGGGAGGCGGTCAGCCCAGTCGCTGCCCGCAAGGCTGGCCCTGAGCGCGGCCTTCATGTCCCGATGAAACCGCTTGCAAAGCCCGTTGCTCTGTGGGTTATAGGCTCTGGTACGGTGGACCTTCACCCCCAGGACCCCGGCGACCGCAGTCCAAAGCTTCGACGTGAACTGCGGCCCCTGGTCCGAGGAAGGGTCGGACGGCGTGCCGAAACAGTCCACCCAAGCCATAACGAACGCCCGGGCCACCTCAGCTGCTGTAGTGGAGGACAGGGGAACCACCTCTGGCCACCTGGTGGTCCTGTCCACCATGGTGAGGAGGTAGGTGTAACCACGGGAGGGTGAAAGCGGGCCCACCAGGTCCACATTGACATGGTCGAAACGCCTCTCCGGCACTTTGAAAGCTGCCAAGGGGGCTTTGGTATGACGGGTCACCTTTGCACGCTGGTTAGCCACACAGACAGAGGCCCAGGCCCTGACGTCCTCCCGCAGGCCCAGCCAGGCAAACTTGGCCCCCACCAGCTTGGCAGAGGCCTTCACCCCCGGGTGGGAAAGGCTGTGGATCGTGTCAAAGACCTTACGCCTCCAGCCAGCAGGCACCATGGGGCGCGGTTGGCCAGTGGCGACGTCGCAGAGGAGCGTAGTGTTGGCCGTGCCAAATACCACATCCTCCATGAGGATCGTCGTGGGGGCTGTCCTGTAGGCCTGTACCTCCGAGTCCGTAGCCTGATCCCCAGCCATAGCTGCGTAGTCGAGGCCCAAGTGGACGGAACCAATAACCACCCGAGAGAGGCAGTCGGCTACAAAATTGTCCTTGCCGGCCACATGCTGAATGTCAGTGGTGTACTCAGAGATGGCGGAGAGCTGACGCTGCTGTCGACCAGACCATGGCTCCGAAGACTTGGCCATGGCGAACGTCAGCGGCTTGTGGTCAACGAAAGCCGTGAACCGACGGCCCTCCAACAGGAAACGGAAATGGCGGGTGGCGAGGAAAAGAGCCAGGAGCTCCCTGTCGAAGGCGCTGTATTTCCTCTCATTGTCCCGGAGCTTCCTGCTGAAAAAGGCCAGCGGCTGCCAGGCTCCGCCCACCCACTGCTCACACACAGCCCCTACGGCGTAATCAGAGGCGTCCGTAGTAAGAGCAACAGGGGCGGTCGGAGACGGGTGCGCCAGCAGAGCAGCGTTGGCCAACGCGGTCTTGGCAGCATCGAAGGCAGCCGTCATCTCTGTGGACCAATTTAACACGTCTGCTGGCCTCCTGCCCCGCAAGGCGTTGCACAAGGGTCGCATGAGCTGGGCCACATGGGGGAGGAAATGGTTGTAGAAGTTCACCATGCCCACAAACTCCTGCAGGGACTTCACAGTGCGAGGGCGTGGGAAACTGGCAATGGCGTCCACCTTGGCCGGGAGAGGAACCGCCCCCTGCAGGGTGACGTGGTGGCCGAGGAAAGTGATGGATGACCGGCCAAACTCGCACTTGGCCGGGTTGACAATGAGACAATGCTCACTGAGCCGACCGAACGGCTGCCGTAGATGCGTCAGGTGGTCGTCTGCGGACGCACTGGCAACGAGAATGTCGTCCAAGTAGACGAACAGGAACGGCATGTCCCGCAGCACACAATCCATGAGGCGCTGAAACGTCTGTGCTGCACCCTTGAGACCGAAAGGCATCCTCAGAAACTCAAAAAGTCCAAAGGCCGTGATGACCGCCGTCTTGGGGACATCCTGTGGGCGGACGGGCACCCGATGGTAACCGCGTACCAGGTCCACCTTTGAAAAGATGGCGGCGCCGGCCAGATGGGCGGAGAAGTCCTGAATGTGCAGTACCGGGTACCGGTCGGGGGGACGCCAACCGCCATCAGCCTTGGTCACCATGTGCAGGGGGGAGGCCCACGGACTGTTGGAACGCCGTACGATGCCAAGGCGCTCCATGGTGGCGAACTCCTCCCTGGCGATCGCGAGCTTGGCAGAGTCGAGGCGCCGGGCCCGTGCAAAGACCGGAGGGGCCAACCGTGGTGATGTAGTGCTCCACACCATGCTTAGCAACAGCCGATGAAAACGTGGGCGTGGTGATGTCAGGTAACTCAGCCAGCAGGCGTTGATACAGATCCCCAGATGGGGAATTTGTTTGCAAGACAAAGCCCCCCCCCCCCCCAGCGTGCAGGGGTACGAAGCAAAAGAGAATGCGTCGATCAGGCGGCAGTTCGTAACATCCACCAGCAGCCTGTAGGCGCAGAGGAAATCCATCCCCAGGAGTGGCGTAGACACGGCAGCCATGACGAAATCCCAGCCGCCGGCACACCTCCACATACCTCGTGCCATAGGTACGAATGGGCGTGCCGTTGGCGGCGTCCATCGGGGGGCCATGGCCGCCAGCCATAGTGTCCACAGGCGTCGCCGGTAGGATGCTGCGCTGAGCCCCAGAATCGACCAGCAACCGCCGGCCGGACAAGGCGTCAGTGACGAACAACAGCTTGCAGTCCCGACCAGCGCTCACAGCTGTTAATGAGCGCTGGCCCGGGCTTTTCCCAGGGCCCCAAAACTGCAAGGCTGGCGACACTGCTTGGCCTTGGCCCCAAACCTGGCATGGTAGTAACAACACCCGTCGTCAGGCTGTCGGCGGGCTGTCACAGCGGCTGCGGTGTCCGGGTCATATCCCGGGGGCGGAAGCGGGGCCGACATGTGCTGGGGGGGCAACAGCGCATGGACAAAATCCTGTCGGCCTCCACAGCCAACGTCCGGTAGTCCTTGGAGGCAAAGAGGGGGGAGCTGGCCAGTGCGGTGCGCACGGGTGCTGGAAGCTGCCGCAAGAAGATGTGGGCGAAAAGGAAGGAGGGATCCACCGAGCCCAGCACAGCCAGCATCCTCTCCATCAACTCAGACAGCTTGTCGTCGCCCAGGCCGTTCAGGGAAAGCAGGCCTTCTCCAGCTCCGACAGTTCAAAAAGATCCACGAGGAACGTCTTGAGTGCGTCGTACTTGCCGACAGCTGTTGGAGCCTCCAACTGCGCCATAGACCTTGCCATCGTCGAGGCATCTTACTGTACGTTCACACCAAAAGCGAATTGAGCAACCAAATAACCGGAAGTCATTCACTTTCTATGGGCACGAGCGACCAGTGTGACCCAAGCGTCCAACGCTACCAGCGGCAAAAGTTGAGCTGACCAGAGCGACCAAAAAAAGTTGAAAACGGCTGAACTTTATGCAAATTACAATGACGCGTATCAGCGGCCAGATACTGAAAGCCAATCGGAAAGTAGACGTTCTTTGCTTGCGTGGATCCCGGGGAACACCGAACACCGGCACTTTGGTTCCTACCTAATTTTTTTGGTTCCATCCTATTGTCTTCACAAAATGTCAAATGAAAGTTTAATCGCGGCTGTAACTGGGCACCTGGTGTTGTACGATCCGAGCCTTTTTCACTTCCGAGATCGCAACAAAGAGGCTCTGGCCTGGGCAGAGGTGTCACGCGTGGTTGGTTGGTCTGGTGAGTTAGTAACATTTGAGATTATTGTAAAATAGGCGCGATAGGATCTGCTAACCGAGATCCTTGCATACTAATCTATCTTGCTCTGAATGGGAGGATCTCGTTTTCAAACATTCGTTGGGCAAAGGAATAATGCACGCATAATAATGCAATAATGCAAATGAATAATGCTTATTAGTAAGTTAATTAATTAATAAGGCTTATTTATAGAAAATCTTTGCGCTCTAGAACGTTCGCATTAAGCGGGAATCATTTCTCCGTACCCCCAATCTAACAAACCAATCAAGTGGAGTCATGCTGTAAACAAAACACGTTTTGTTTAATCGGCAAGACGAGGGATAAATGACAAGGGATATATCTCTTGTCTTTTATCCCTCTATTCCCGCTATTCCCCACTATTCACGGAGCCTGAGGTGAATCATTTTTAATTAAGTAGTCTAATTTGACTTGACTAGGCTATCTATCTAGCTAGATAGATAGCCTAGTCAAGTCTTTATTAATACCAAACGACACAAATCGTCTGGAATTCATTTCGGTGATTCGGCTCACACAGGAAAGTAGCCTACAAGACCACACAGAACAAGGGAGACAAGTCTGATTGGACATACACAAAATACTTCACATTAAAACTAGACACCCGTTGATAGATAGCTAGATAGATAAATATGTTCCATTATTTGCCTTGTGGAGCCAGTCAGTCCTGTGCCCGTATGCAAATTAGCCATGTACGCCAGTGTAAATTTGAGGAATGAGTGCAGATTAGTAAAACACATTAAAATAAAGCATGCAACGTTTTTTTGGTCTCGGTTGTAATTACATTTTAGGAGTGTTTTTATTTATATATTATATATATATATTATATATATATATATATATTATTATATATATATATAGTATATATATATATTATTATATATATTTGGGTTGAGATTGGACTTCCGCCACGGTAGGGGGCAGTGTGGTAAGGGAAGCTCAGGATCATGCCCCTGATATATAGATAGATATATAGAGATATATAGAGATATATAGAGATATATATATATATATATATCAGGGGAAATCACTGTCGAAGCACGTTATCCAACAAGCAAAACAGTCTCTGCAATATAGCCAAAGTGTAGTTCACTTTGATATGGCTGTCTGTTCTAAAAGCATACAGCTCCTTTAAATGCATATGCAAATTTGAATTGTACGTCATGAGCGACTTGAGCGACCAAAGCGAACAGAGACATTCGCAGCGATTTTTTATGAGCAACCAAAGCGTCTTTGGTTGCTCAATTCGCTTTTGGTGTGAACGTACGGTAAGGCTGCTACCACGTGGAAATACTTTGTCATGTCCTGCTTTATTCCTCTCAGCTGGAACTGGGCTTCGATGTGTTGGAACCACGACCGTGGGTTGTGCTGCAAAAAGTCAGATAACTTGACGGTGGCAACATAGCGCCGTCGTTAGCCGCGTCGTCAGTGGCGGCCGGCGCCGCGGCGGGCGCGTTGTTATCACCGTCGATGTGTAACATAATCCAGCCGTATCCAACTCGCGTCGGGGGTCACCAATTGTGGAGTGCGGTAAATGATGAGACAAGAGACGGAGATGGATCGAGTCGGCTTTACTCTCCACTTCAATAAATCAAGTGTTACTCCAACATGCGTTCAGAACGTAACTGCCGTAAACCAGAACTATTGTAAAAAACAAGAACGGTCGTAAAACGGAACGGTTATCCCAAAACCCTTTTCCTTAAAAAGGTACAGTCCCTTGGTGAATGTCTTATCATTGTAGTTGTGGGTCACCACAGTTTGAATGTATTGTGAATGTTTTGTGATCGTCTTGCATATTCTTCAAGAAACTTTTGATAATTTGGTTGATTAAACAAGTTGACCTCATCAACACTGTCTGCTGTGTCTGAAAAAAACTTCAAGTAAATCTAACCTTCCCTGAATAGGTAATAGTTAATTAGTCATATTAGCTAATTATTACTGATATGATTAAGTAGATTAATAATGCCTAACAGTCTTAAATTATTCTTATTGAATTATTTTGAGTAATTTGTATTGAAAAATTGTAGGTAAACTTTACCTAATTTCTTTTAGTATTTCATAGCTGTTGAATGGAGGTACTCTTTACTCAAAATATTGAAATGTACCCAACCATATACGCAAATTGTTACCTTAGATAAATTGGGTCAATTGCTTGTTATTTACAAAAAAAAAGATTTTTAATCCCAATGATGATTATTATTTTCAACTAACCAATACTAGTTGCCTTGCATTTTAAAATGTCACACTTTTCATCCCTGAATAACAGTAAAAGCTTTTTAATAATTGATTTGGATGCATATATACTACACTTTCCATTGAACAATTACCCCTGTTACCATAATTTGACTAATTTTATAATGTTATCAAATGCTCATACACTAGCTGCTTTCAGACACACCTGTAAGTCCTGAAATTCTCCTGATGGGCCGTATGGGTGAACAACATATCCTGACATTTGTAACCTGAAAATCTCCTGAATAATACTACCCCTGAGGTAGTATTTTCTCTTTAAGAAATGTAAATGACCTTATATGCGAATGAGGAGTAGAACTTCTGTATTTCTCACACCACTTCAGTGTTGATGACGCTTCTGCATGTCATTGAGTGGCCCGCTAAATGATAATCAGTCTGTTGCCTTTTGTTGGCTGAATGGTTAAAAGATATTTAAATGTTGCCACTGAGTTTAAGATATACATCTACTTTATGGCATTCCACCAACCATTGCTATTTGTCCTATGGGTTTTATATTGAGGCAAATTATGATCACTGTCCAATAGTACTAGGCCTACTGCTCACAACAAAGCTAATGAGGGGGGGGGGAATCCTATTGTGAACCAAGGTGTGTGTGTGTGTGTTTGTGTGTGTGTGTGTGTGTGTGTGTGTGTGTGTGTGTGTGTGTGTGTGTGTGTGTGTGTGTGTGTGTGTGTGTGTGTGTGTGTGTGTGTGTGTGTGTGTCATCAAAATTGGCCCGTGGAACAAGCAACGGCTTCAGGGTGGGACCGGTCATGCGGTTCCTCTCGCCAGTCCAAGTATTTGTTCATTATGGAAAGTTCAGCTCACCGGGAGCGTTAGTGGCAGGCAGACAAACGGCAAACTGACAATTTAGACATAGGCCTATATTTTTGTACGGAATCTCCGTGCTTCTGAAATGCACGAACATCTCCGCCCAGCGCTCGTCCGCCGGTTTTAAAATGTCCATCAGCATTCGACTGTGCGACCATCCCTGTTGCCTATGCCCTCACACATTGTTGAAATCATATGCTGGATGCTTTAATGTTTTTATGTGGTTTTTAGTTAATGTTCAGGCTATAATAAGACCGAGTTGGCTATTTAATCGCGGGATAAAGGGGACATTTCATAGTGGTTGGTGGAAACCGGGACATTTTAGCGTCCCGAAAGGTCTATGTAGGGAGTCGGGACACGCGACTCAAAATCGGGACGTCTGGTCACCCTACGAGTAGCCTAATAAAGGTAGGACTATATTAAGCTGTTACAAAGTACAAAGATAGCCTAGTTTATTGACAAAGACGGCTTACCTTCCATAGTTTCTTGTGAACGTAGGCTACTTTGCAATATCGACAAATGTGATTTGTTTAACAAACTTCCAATGCTTTATCTTGCAGGGTTCTAATTGGTTGGATTTTCTCTTTTCCATCACGTGTTTCTACCTGATGCAGACAAACAGGTTCAGGTTACACCAATAAAACCGCTTATGGTCATCACACGCGGTAGCCTACCCCACCCAGCCTCT
>OLKM01002594.1:0-62113 GCA_900291075.1 Melanogrammus aeglefinus
AGAGATGGGGCTCCCCCAGACATAGACGTATGAACAACTATGCTTTGGTACCGACTGCGGATGGAAAGGCTAGTAAGTAGCTAATTGCACATGATTGCCCCTTTAAAATGATATCTTTTTTTTCTATAGTTGTTGCACACATATTGAATCTTTAACCTTTTTGTTTCCCATACGATTGAATGGAAGCCCACTTCACAAGAAATGCTAATCTTCAGAAGGCTCGATGAAGGAGCAAGATTCGGAGCAATCTTAAGACTCAGGGCATAACCCAACCCGTTTCACAGCCACATAGCACATTAAGGTGTGAAACACATTTGTGTATTTATTTTTCTCATAACCTGGTTCTACGTTTAGATGCATCAGCGCAAGTCGACATACATGAAATGTAGCAGGACTGTTGAACTCATTTATACATTTGTTGAACTAATGGTGTCTATGGTGGCACTATTATGCTCCATCACCTCCATAGGAACATACTCACACGCAAAGGGTGAGAGCAAATGGAACGACGAGATATTTATTAAATCAAATCATCACAATTAACTTTGAAGTCAGAAGATTGGAGAATAAACAGACTACAGGATGGCATTACGATATACAGAACTCAGCCGCGTGTGCAGTGTACTGCTTCACACACACATAGCACACACACCCCTTCATCCAACTAGCATGTTATGCTTTTAGAGATAATGAGATATAAAACAAAAGCAAACATCCATGCAAGATTTTTAAAGTGTTAAAACAACGTGTGTCCACTCTGCGCTTCACACAGCATCACACGCACGTATGTTGGATATATAATTTGCTATGATCGGTGCTTTTTGAATCAGGCACCAGTATCTAATTAAAAACAAGCACAATCATTACAAGCTGGAAGGATGCTGGGTCATAGCCTTAGTATTATAATCAAGGGCGATCAGCATACTTCTCACTACTTATGTCACGTTCTCTTCATATCATGGTTCCCGTTAAAGGCCCCTTGCAGCATGTTATTAATAACCTATGGCCTTATCCATAGTCAACTGCCAGATCGGTGTGGCTTTGCCTTGACTGCACGTGTCGTGGACTATATGAGAGGTTACCACAGTGGGATGTCGACTCAAAATGTTAACTCGAGGAGGGATCAGCGTTCGACGACTCTCCTCTGGCCATTTCTCTTACCAACATTAGGCGGGTTCTCTTGAACCGCAGATACACCAACCTCCACACCAAGGGTTGGCAGAAGAGGCGGCAATACTCGTCCCCATTGCAGATAAAACAACGCGTGCATTCGATTTAGAAAAATACGAGAGCTAGCATTTTGTTACATACTTCTTTCCTCCCCCCCCCACTCCAATCTCATTCCTTGTTTAATTTTTCTTATATCCGACTATTTTATCGTTTAATAATATGAAATTAGATACATACATGTTGGGGGGGAGGGAGAAGGGAGACACAGCGATGGAGAGAGTGTGGCGCACCCTTTCCTCACCCACTCTCCTTTGCGCGGTTGGGTGAGTAAGAACACGCGGGCAAGACGGAGAGTCCTGCGACATCTTCACGACATTTTCACGTTGCCACGACGTCACAGCGGGATGGAGCGTATAGGACGAGCCTTGTGTTGTTTCCCGATGGCAGCGCTGGGAGTCCAAGGAAGGAAAGGAGGGAGGAGTTGACCGGAAGGAGAAGGTGTAGTAGTGTGTTGTTGTTGTTGTTGTTTGCGGACATGGCAGTGTTGCGATGGTCAGTCAAAGGAGATGAGCTGTGCTTCTGCACTACCGGGCACGACCTGTTGGGGCTGCTGCTGCTGCTGCCCCTGCTGCTGTGGTCCACCAGGGGGCGCCATCTGCCACATTACAATTCCACAACACTAAGTATCATGGAAGTTTTAATTCCATGCATTAAGTATCATGATGCATCAATGATTCCAACACCAAGTATAAAAACATTCAAGTGCATTCAACATCCTATATAAAGGATTTCTCCATTTTAAAAACAGTTTTTTTTAGTTGGGAGTCCGTTCCATTATTCATAGCCTGCACATCCTGCTGGCCCTCATCACGAGTACACCTTAGAAGGCCCCCTGGGCTAGGAGTGGACCTACCTGCTGATACATGGGCTGCTGGCCCGCCATGTACGGCGGCTGGGGGGCCATGTTGGGGTCCTGACCCGGCAGGGCTGCCATCATGCCCGGCATACCGTACTGCTGGTAGCCCATGTAGGCCATCCCGTTGGTGGGGGCCGACTGGGGCATGTTGGGCACGCTCTGCGGCTGGGTGGCTACGTTCTGCGCCAGATGAGGACGATCAAACAGTTAAAAAGGGGTGGCATATCGTACCACCAGGTGTGAGTGTGACCAGCCGTTTACGAGCCGTTTTGAAAATCCGCCCCTTCTGACATCACAAGTGGGCGTGTCCACCTAGATGTGTGCTGGATAGATCGGTCTGGACCGAACGTTGCTCATCTACCCGTCATGCATCTAGGTGGCTCTCCCGCCCACCCGTGATGTTGTGCAGCGCCCTGGTATGTTCACGTGGAGTCACGCTCCTCTCTGGAGGATGAGTCCACCCTACCTGGTAGCCCTGCGTGGGCGTGGGCTGATAGCTAGAGTAGGGCGGGGACGTTGTGGGCGGGGCCTGGCCAGGAGGTGCGGGTTGCCCATTGGTTCCCGCAGTCTGGTACATATACGCGTTGACCATATTGGGATCTGAACACAAAGCGAAAGACGGTAAGCCACGCGCTTTGACAGGATGCAGTGTTGTGTTGTTAAATCGCTTATGGTGATCACATGGACTGGGGGTGGAGCCATGGTAACAGAGGCCCCCCCCGGTGGTCGGCGTCCTCACCTGCGGGCGGCATGGCCTGGTACTGTCCGGGGGGGTTCTGGCCCGGCTGGCCCATGTAGACGTTGTGCATGGGGGAGCCCTCCACCGAGCCCGCGGGGCTGAACGTCCCGGGGTAGCTGGGCGGGGCCCCGGGCTGGTACACCACGCCCCCCGCCACGTTGGGGGGCAAGGACTGCATCTGGGACACACAGGCGGAACGTACAGTCAGCCGGATGTATGTAGAACCACTCCAGGGGACTATGTGTCTATGTACACCGTCAGCTTTATGTATGTAGAACCACTCAATGTGCCTATGTACACCGTCAGCTTTATGTATGTAGAACCACTCAATGTGCCTATGTACACCGTCAGCTTTGTATGTAGAACCACTCAATGTGCCTATGTACACCGTCAGCTTTATGTATGTAGAACCACTCAATGTGCCTATGTACACCGTCAGCTTTATGTATGTAGAACCACTCAATGTGCCTATGTACACCGTCAGCTTTATGTATGTAGAACCACTCCAGGGCACTATGTACACCGTCAGCTTTATGTATGTAGAACCACTCCAGGGGACTATGTACACCGTCAGCTTTATGTGTGTAGAACCACTCAATGTGCCTATGTACACCGTCAGCTTTATGTATGTAGAACCACTCAATGTGTCTGTACACCGTCAGCTTTGTATGTAGAACCACTCAATGTGTCTATGTACACCGTCAGCTTTATGTGTGTAGAACCACTCAATGTGTCTATGTACACCGTCAGCTTGATGTGTGTAGAACCACTCCAGGGGACTGTTTATCTATGTATAGTAATACTTCTGTAATTACTGAAATGCATTAGCTAATAGTGTATGACTAGGATTTTGAAAACCATCAGGGTGCCTTTAATCTGAATCTATAATTTATTATTATTTTCAGTCCAAAATATGCAGGTTTAGAATATATATTTTTATATTAATCAATTCCCTGTGGCCTCTGGCCATTAGAAAGTACCTTCTAATGGACTTTTAAATGTTCCTTTGTATGAACAACAAAGGAACCAGAAGACCCATTAGTAGTCCGACTAGAGGTCCATAAAGAACACCCAGTGGACAGCGCGGCGGGTCTACCTGGGCATAGGGCAGGGAGAAGGCGGGCATCTGGGCGCGCATCTGGATGGTGTGCTTCTGCTGCTCCAGACGCATCTGGCGCTCCTTCTCCTGCTCCTGGAGGCGCTGGATGGCCAGCTGCCTCTGCATCTCCAAGTACTCCTGAACCAGACACACACACACACACACACCCCGTTAACACACCACTCTACCAGCCAGTGGTCACAGAGCACCGGGTCGCGCCGTCTGCTGCTGCTTAATTCAAAAGGTTAATAAGTAGGGTTGGGTATCGAACAACGGTGCCATTTGGCACCGACCGAATTATGTCGGTCCTACCGAGTATCGAATTGTTTTGGAGAAAAAGGTGCCAAATTTCGATACTTTACGGTAGACGACGCGAAAGCTTTTATTTTATTATTTTTTATCTTCCTCCATAAGAACTCCAACTGAGAATGGATAGATGCAAGTTACTGCAACTTTATCATTAGTAACCACGTAGATGGCAAATATAAAAAATATTGTTATGTTGTATATGTGATTCATTTGAAAATATATGAAAATGCCCTCACAAATAAATCTGCCAGTTTGCACGGTTGACTTCATTGTCATTGTATCCTTTTAATCTCAAAGTGCTATTAGAAAGAGTTATTAACGAATTATGGTGCTCAATGTATAATAATTTATAGAAAAGTAGTTCGCCGATAATCCTATAAGGTTTTCATAATATAAAGTATCGGAAAAAGTATCGTGAAGGTATCGTATCGAATTAAAGGTATCGGTTTTGGTATCGGTATCGAAAATTTTCAAACGATACCCAACCCTATTAATAAGTGTTTGGACTTTTGTAGAATGGGGTCATCGTGAAATGAATCGTTGCATAAGCAGGGTATCTGCAGGTTTCAGCAAGTCAAATTTAAGACCTTTTTAATAACACCTTGAATGAAATTTAAGACCTAAAACACGCAATGGTGGGGGTTGGCAACAGACGGCGAGCCAACTACGGAAACGGACGTCTTCCAGCCAACTGTCCTTGAGTTTGCACCTACCCACTGTCTCAGACTAGCTAGCGAGCACGCAGATAATCTTTTATATATGCAGCTAGCAAGAAAGAAGACTCTCTACATGTCCTCCCTGAAAAGTCACTCCAGAAAAATAAAAAAATATAAAGTCCTGCCCCGACAAATTTAAGACCTTGAGTTACAGTATTTTACACCAGCATGACATTTGTAACGAATTTAAGACTTTTTTAAGGCCTTAAATTTAGAAACATAAGTTTAAGACTTTTTAAGGATGTGCGGACACCCTGATAAGGCTCTATTAAACGTTTCGGAGCACAAGTTACAATCTAAAAAAAGTAAAGCATGCCTTCAATTATATCACAGGACGAGGTTTTAAAGATCATAGAGTGGGAAAGAGGCCCTTCCTGAGGGCAATGTACGGGTTTGCCGCGAATCCGATGGTTGACTCATACTGGGCCTCCTACGGGCGCGGCGCCGGTACAAACCTGTTTCTTCTGCCTCATGATCTCCAGCTTCTGGGCCAGCTGGATCTGCCGCTGGCGCTCTGCCTCCTCCGCCGCCCGCCGCAGCTTCTCCCGGTGCTCGTCCCGCAGGGCGTTGAGGGCCGCCCGCGCATCGCGCACCTGGGCCAGCTTGTCCTGCAGACCCTCGTAGTACACTGTGGCGCGCGCGCACACACACACACACACACACGACAGGTGAGACGTGTATAGATATATATATATACACACACGGTCTCACCTGTCGTGTATGTGTGTGCGTGTGCGTGCGCACACGCACACACAACAGGTGAGACCGTGTGTATATGTATATATATAGAAATATATCAGATGGTTAACGTGCAGAGGGAAATTCACATACATTTGCACTTCTCAACAGCTATCCGACGCAGACCAAGATTTGCGCTAATGAACGTCATTCATTTGCCTCGTATACATCCGAAGAAAGGCCGTCTAAAATGTGTAATGAGGACATCTCATCTACTAAAAAAGGTCCGATCACACTGCCATTCAATATATAACTACAAAGGATTTCATCCAACATGGTTTTCCGACCCTTCTGCTAATAATATACTTTTATAGTTCATAAAGTAATTCTCAGTTTTACCATCACCTTTCCTTAACTTGTAGTGTTGAGGGTGTGGGTGGGGTGGGTGTATACTTCATTGTGTGATTGTGTGGTTAATAAAACTGAACATTAACAGTGAAACGTTCTCAGTGAAAACACGGCGTTCTGACACCGCAAGCCGAGGCACCCACGTCTCTTCTCGTCCAGCTGGTTGAGGATGTCCAGCAGCTGGGGGTGCATGTTGTTGATGGACTGGAAGAGCGAGAGCACTGAGCTGTCGTTGGTGATGCTGCGCCCGCGCATGTGGTTGCTCTTCATGCGGTTCAGGAAGGTGGTGACCAGAGTTCTGCAGGGCCTTCAGGAACTGCTCGTGGTTCTCCTCCGACTCGCCGTTCTGATACTGCGGCTGGGGGGCCAGAGGCGGGAAAGCAAAAAGGGGAAAACTTAGCCGGAATTAAAGCCAGACATCTCGAACCCCAATGGCTTTGTAGTCCTCTACGACATTCCAATGATTCAGCCGTCGCCTGTGGCCTTCCTTGCTCTTGGCGTTTTCTTGTTTGATATATAATTATCTCATGAATTAACCTCATGTTATGCAACCCGACTGTGGAACGACATTCCTCCTAACCGCAGAGAAGCTACGATGGCCTGAGAGAACCACGTCTCCTCCTACCTCCACTATGTTGACCGGCTGAACAGGGGCAGGGTGAGCTTCCACCGGCTGAGCGATTGGCGGCGGGGGTTCAGCCAATGGGACGGGAGCCGGGGCGGAGGGGGTGGGACTCTTGCGGGTCTCTTCCTGTTTCTTTTCCCAGTAGGTCCGGTTCAGGTATCGGGCTAGCTGTGACGGACGGGACAGCACATTTGGATTAGGATATCTTCAACTTTACCCTTTATATCTTTTACAGCATTCAAAAGATCGCATTGAATATAATTCTTGATATATTATTTAAGACATGATGTATTATGGGATGAGCCGTACCTCTGGGTCCACTTCCTCAGCTGACGGAGCAGAGGAGTTCTGTCGACAGAATGTAGTACATTATTACAACATTTCAATCCTGACTGCAGCGATATCTGTCAGGGTTATAGTTTTCCGGACAGCGGGGAACCTCAACATATTCGGTCGCAGACCGAAAACTCATCCGTTCAGATGGCATCTTGGCCCATAAAAAGAAAAGCCATCTCGAGTTTCTAAAATGAAGCCATTGAGACAGTGAGCCTATTGATGACTCAGTGTAATTGCATGATTCTCATTTTCTGTTATATGCACTTATTGCAAGTGGTTTGGGATAAGAGAGTCAGCAAAATATAATTAATGTAATGTAATCCCTCCCTGGCGATGCATTCTTCTTCTAAGGACGCATAAACTATAAACGAATCCCTATAATGGAAAGATGGAATGTTTCATTTAGGAGTCACATCGTTTCACACTGTTTCCTGAAACTGTATCCTAGGAAATGTGAGGCGCGTGTACATGCGTTCACGTCCACAGGTGAACAGTGCAACGGCTGTGTCCCTGCGCAGCATGACTGTGCACGGAGCCTCACCACGGGGGAGGAGTACAGCGTGCTGACGGGAGGCGCCGAGGAGGTCACGGGGGTGGGCTCGGCTTTGGGATACGCCGAGTAGGAGTTCTTCTGCCTCTGCAAAGAGGAAAAAAAACGCATGAGGTGTTCCGTTTTAAAAAACACTCACCACGGGCGTGCGAAGCCAGGGCTGAGATCACGAGACTCACCGCCCTCTCCTTCTCCTCTGCCTCGCTTTGGGAGAGCGCTATGGCCAGCTGGAGCTCCTCCTCCTCCTGCAGCGCTGCCTCGTCTCTCTTGGGGGGCATCTGGGGAGACACAGGGAGCAGAGGGACCTCTAACGCTTTGTCTTGAGGACGCCAAGGTGGACATCAGAGGCCTAACCACGGCATGCCTACGGTATTATCTTGATGTGGTTTTCTCTCGTTTTATTTTTGAGTATATCGACTAATATCTGCTTGGGTGACTCAAAACGTATCTTTGGGAACAAGAAATTGAAGCATATTATCTCAAGAGCTTTGGAATGGCTTATCATTTACAACATTAATTTACTGTACATACATTACGTCGATGACTAGGGGAACAATATCGGATCGTTTAGACGTCTGCTCTCAAAACAGCTCACAGACAACAGGAAGAACTTGAGGAAACAGTCCTTTAAACTGGAACTGTATTTCCTCAAGTCGGTTGAGCAATACCGACTTAATATGGTTAGGTATCTATCCATATCAACTCATGTTTTGCATCATCTTATTTATCTCATTCAAAATTCATATATGCTTAACAGTAAAAAAAATATAAGCTAGCGGTACAGTCAACAACATCCCAAAACAAAACCCTAACAAGGCATTCATTTGTTATTCTTGCTAGCTAGGTCGCGGCATTAGCTCTGCTCTCCCCCCTAAGTAGACCACTTGTAGCTGCTGTGTGGCCATCGCTTCACTTACTGTTTCCTGGACCACTACCTGAGACTGCTGGGACAGTGGGCTGGTCAGGTACTCGGGCGGCAGCTCGGCCGGCCCGGCGGTGGCGGTGGCCTTCCCTCCCTCGGCTTTCCTAGGCGGGGGAGAGAGGGAGGGGTGGCTGGTGAGGACCAGGAACGGGGAGGACAGACAACCTTGAGAATCAGCGCAGAGTCAACAAGCCATACGTGTATAGAGCACTTGATCAAGAACAGGTGAGGAGAGGGAGACAAGGAAAAGAGGCTGGGAAAGATACACAAAAGCAGCCACACAATCTTTAGCTAGGCTACTAAAGCAATGCATGAAGATATAACATTGCTGAGTCATGGACCATGTTAGGGCAGTATAGTTAGTACATAGTATGGTGTGTGTGTGTGTGTGTGTGTGTGTGTGTGTGTGTGTGTGTGTGTGTGTGTGTGTGTGTGTGTGTGTGTGTGTGTGTGTGTGTGTGTGTGTGTGTGTGTGTGTGTGTGTGTGTGTATGTATATATGAAGGGGCACAAGAGCTAGACTAAGTGTGTACAACTCTCTAGTTTAGGGGTAAGTTCAGGGCATGAGATAAAGCAGCAAGGATCAGATACAGCCACAAACATATTATTAAACATTCATGCTGTATGCATTCCCATTGCTTGGGATGGCGAGATGCCAACTTACTTGTTCAGATGTTCAAAGCAGGGCTCGCAAACGCGCACTTCCTTCTCAATCCCAAACTTGGGGATGGTGGAGTACTTAGAGGAACACTTTCCACAGAAAATCTGACCACAGGCACGGCAATGGTGCTGAAAAGGCAAGGAAACCAGTGAAGCACAAATAAACACGCTAATCTGTGTGTTGAAGCCTATGAGCATGCACTGCAGGGCTCCAAGAGAAAGCATGACTTAGTTAACCATTAGCAGAGGACATAATCTGACACCCTCACTCCCCCCTCAGCCCAGACAAAGCTCCAGGCAGAGCCAGCCTACCTTTCGAGTCATAACGCCAAACTGAACTCTGCACCGGTGGCACTCCTCAGCGTCCACCCAGTCTGGGGCCTTCAAACAGCAGAACAACACAACCCTTTACTCCAGGAAGCTCCCGATTTGTAAGCAGGGCTTATAATAATCAGGATAGACAAATCTGTATGTTAGGCAACATCAGGTATAGCAAGAATAACGAAATTACCCTTTCAGCAGCAAACATAGCGTCACTCTCCTTGAACTCCGGGAACACATGTCCTGTTGGCAACACAGAGGAACACAAACCTGGTAAATATACCTGAGAAACAACCTTGAATTAAATGTATTCTGGAATAATATGATGCATGCATGAATAAATGACATTTCTATGTGTGATGACTTCTTAAGCCCTCTGAGAACATCCAGAACTCGACATTCAGCTCATGACAGCAAAAGCAGCGCTGCAGTCAGTCGGATTACAAAAACCTTGTCGGCACCAAAGGAAAACGTAGCAAACTAAACTGTTTTAATCCAAAATAGACAAGAGTAACGATGTTGGACATCATCCTCACAAAACGCTTTTCTCAAATTCAAATAAGCTTTTGCTTTTCTTCAACAGGAGCCAAGAGAAAACGAGTCACGGCCATATTTGAAATCAATGCTTCCCATCAAAAACCTGAGAAAGGCAAGCATTTAAATCTGGATGTTCTCACAACGCTACATTTCTTTGTCTTGGCAAAGTCAAGACCTCTGATTCTCTCAGGGATCCTTTCAGAAATGTTCAGAAAAACCGAATTGCAAGTGAACCCGTTTGAAAACCCCGCCTAGACTCACCCTCCACCTTCATGATTTGGTACGTGTCCTGAACGACCTTGTACTTGGGCTCGTTGCGGAAGGCGTGTGCCCAGGCTTGGATCAGGTAGAGGATCTTGTTGCGCACGTTTGGCTCGGTCTGCTGCTGGGAGCAAACCAAAAACACAATGAATCCAGTCATAGGAAACTACATAGGGGACTCTACACTTCAGGGGTTGGGCCAGCCTTAACTACCATGGCATTTAATAACCATCTAAATAAATAACCATAACGTTATGTTTTTAGGTCACAAAGAAGGTTTATCCCCATTTAAACGTGTATGTTGTTATGTTTTGCACACGGTAAGAAGCCTGAGTATAGTAGGTTCCTTTAAATGGTCGACAGCATGTGTTAATAATAATATTGACATAGACAGGAAGTCCAACCCAACCACAGAGCTGCATGAGTCCGAGTCACATGACGAGGGGGAGATCCAATCAAATACTGCTAACTCATGCTGTATGAGTTAGCTGCCAGACAAATCTTACTCTAAACTCTAATGTTAGATTTAATACAGAGGCAATATTTACATTAAACAGAACAAATATGGAAGACTTAAATGTCACTGTTTTAAGGGTTGACTTAGCCTTTACCTTTTAATTTACAAATTGAAGAATACTGATTTAAAAAAGTTTCTGGTCGCATTCATGTTTTTTCAAGCAATATTACAAAACAGGTTAAAATACGATTGGTGAATTCAATGGTGGGAGCAGTATTTCTCCTAGCAATGAATCAAATAAAGAAATAATTCCCAGAGTTGATGAGAGTATGATAATGGATGACATTACAGAGACTAAAGTCAGGTTCACCTTAATGAGATCCTTGAGTTCCTCCATGGTCTGCTTGCTGGCCACCTCATCGTGAACAGTCTGCCCACAGTTCTTCACCACCGACTCCAGGACCTAGAGACGTACAAAACGTTGCATATAGGTATTGGCCCTCTTGAAGCTAGTAGTCTGGGTATTTGAGCAATAGTGCCACTTATATGTGTTCCTCCACAAAAAGCCTACCTCAAATGCATAGAGGGCAACATGTGGATTCTTGTCGTTCAATTTCTTCTTGATGGCACCAATAGCATACTTGGCTCTAGATTGGTAAAGTTAAAGATAAAGGTTCAATATTCAAACATAATATTATAATAACAACAACAATAACGTAATGAAGCCCAAGACCTTCACTTCTTCCAACACAATCTCAATTGTTATTTCATTCCAGATTCTTCAACTTACAATAGAGGCAGATATATGATGACTTACTGTGTGTCTCCCTGTCGAATAAGGTCACAGATCTGCAGTATCGACTCCCAGTCCGTCTCAAGTAGCAGCTGACTGGTGGCTTTATCTACAAAACAACAATAAAAAACTGTTACAAAAGTGAGTGAAAAATATATATCAGTGCCAAAATGCTTTACTTGGCCATAGAAAGCACTTTTAACTAGTTGAGAAAATTTGGTATTATGCAACACAATGATGATATACATCATTAATTATTGTACAACACAATATATACACTACAGAGAATTGTTTTAGGAGGCATACTCAAGAGTAGGGCTCACCGAAAAACCTACTAAGACTACATTGGAATCAGTGAACAATATATTTGCGAATAGAAGAAGGGCTAACCGTTGTCACGAAATGTATTTGTCTTGTGTAGGGCACGTATTTCTCATGGAAAGGCCAGATATTGGTCATACTAAGCGTAACGTCACTTCTAACGTAGTACACTACATTGTAATGAACACTTGAGCACCAGACTAGCAACCCTACAAGCGTCATAAGAATCAAATGATCTACGTTTCAGTCATAAAATGTGTATTGACGTCTAGTTAGTTTAGTAAGGGGAGTCAATGAGTCCATTGACTGTTTTAATTTCGCCTTACTGGTTATTCATCTAAACAACAAACCACCGTGATGATAATGACGTGAGTGTTTCAACGACACAGCTGTGTTACCACAAGCACATTTTAGTTTCCCCAGAAATCATCTTAAATACACCAATTTCTGAAACCAATGTCAGCAAAAGAAAAACAACTATATCATCCACACACAGACTGTGACTTGTTAAATACACGTTGTCTAAATATAGCCCGTTACCCCGGGCCATAAAACAATGCTATCCACTGCCTAGCTTTAGTTAGCATGCTAAGAGTAGCCGGCCTCGGAGCCGCAGCCCAGACGCCTGTCAAAACAATACGTGTAAAAACATCGCACGAATAGGAATCGGATGTTTCGTATAGATCGTCAACTACTAGCATGTCTTACCGATTAGCCTCTCAAATGTGCCACCGCCTTTCCCCATCCTAGATAGGAAGACTCGACCTGGTCAACGAAGAGAGTTATTTAGGCAGCTGAGCTGTTACCACCGCTACTGATGTTAGCCCGATAGCTTTGGTGGTTAGCTAGGTGTTCTCCTTCCTGGTTCCTCTGGGGAAGACCACTCCTTCTCTAGCGTAGTCTCGATTAACTGGCTTTACTTGTGACACTTTCGTCAGTCTCAACTCCGCATCTCTTTCTAACACTCCCAGCAAGATAGTGGCTAAAATATATGTCAGATCAAACCTACAACATGTTGAATTCTCTATTATTTTTGACCATTTCCATATTTTCTTTTGAGATGTGTTTTGAACAAGGTGGATAAATGATGTAATGTGCATTTATATTAATTTCCATCATAATATAAAAGGAGGATCGATAACAACTCTGTTAGTTGCAGGATACAGGATACAAGGAATAATCTCACTGGATATTCCTGTGCTTTCCTTATCATATGAAAACATTGCAATATTTCAAGGCCTCATTCAAAATGTGTTCATGACATTCCTACTTTTAAAACAACAAACAGAACACAACCCACAAAACAATGTATTTCTTTATGTAACATTCTTCCTTCCTTACCATTGTACAATGAATCAACACAAAACTCTTCACTGTATTCCAAGTCGTACTCTATAGAAAACATTGGTATAGGCCTAGGTCATATATGAGTCACTACCTGGCACACAGTACAGTGGTTTCCATTGTTGTGATTGGACTGTAATGCCATGTAAAGTGGCATTGTGTGGACCTTTCCTTGGATGTTACAGACAGCCAATGAGGAAAGGAGGGCACCAAGCCCATGTGCCTACAGACCAATCTCAACCATTTATAGCCCATTTTAGTCTGGTAAATTTACATTATACACACACACAAACACACAGATCAGGTGCTGTGTGTTTTTGTGTGATTTCACTCGCTGGATTAATGTTATGCCTCAAAATAGGTGATTCTATGAAATTACACTTATTTACACTTATCCAATGGACCCATTGATGTTTTAAATGCCAGTGTTGAATGTTCAGTCTGTGTTATGTTGCATTTGGCTTGGAATTGGTTTTATTATTATAAGATATGAAAATGCGATGACACTCGATCTGTATCAGCTCTCTCTCTCGCGCGTGCACACACACACAGACACACACACGCTTGTGCACAAACAATCCCCCCCCCCCCCACACACACACACACACACACGCACACACACACACACGCACACAACCTCAAATGTACACATGTCTCCATTGTTCCATTGTGCTTCATTCCGCCTCAAGTAGCACAATACGTAAATAAACAAAGCACAGTCTTCTGTTCTCTTGACCATTAATTTGGAATGAAATTAAGCTATTACTCACAAATAATGAAACTGCTATTTGGGTTGTAATCAAATGAACGTATGTCAAAGAACAAGAACACACAGCATTTTTCAGTGTAGGATCTGAAAGACTGATTTTTTATTTGTACTTTTCCACCATCTGACAGAGCAAAAAAAAAAAAGGTTATCTAAAGTCACAGGGTATGAAATAACATGAGATAAAATCCCCAAAATAACAATGAAATGGCATTTTAAAATAACTTAAACAAAAAAAAATGGAGTAACATTAAATATCGTAGCATTAAAAGAAGAGATATCAAGGTGGTAAGGAAGGTTTATCATTGGTTGAGAGAGAGAGAGAGAGAGAGAGAGAGAGAGAGAGAGAGAGAGAGAGAGAGAGAGGAGAGAGAGAGAGAGAGAGAGAGGAGAGAGAGAGAGAGAGAGAGAGAGAGAGAGAGAGAGAGAGAGAGAGAGAGAGAGAGTCAGAGATAAGGGGTGATATTAACAGGGTTTAGACGTAGCCTTTAACCTGTGAGGCAGGGCCTCTGCGGGGGCTGCTCTCCCCACTGCTGAAGGTGGGCGAGCCGGGCATGCCTGGGGGACTCGACCCGGCGTAGAGCAGAGATCCCCCGATGAGCAGCAGGGCGGACGCCCCCCAGCCAATGTACAGCGCTGGGCCGAGCTCTCGCTTGTGCGGCGCCGCCACGTGCGGGTCGTAGAAATCCCTGATGATGGAGTGGGCCGTCCAGCAGATGGGCACAAGGTACAGGAAGCCCGCGATGGCGAACATGGCGCCGGAGATGCGGGAGATGCGGGCCTTGAGGCTGTTGACGCCGATGCACTTGGTGCACTTGACACCCACCACGCCCAGGGAGAGCGCCACGCCGCAAAGCATGATGGAGAGGACCGTGAGGCCGCGGGCCGCCTGCATGTCGCTGGGCAGGGCGAGCATGCTGTCGTACACCTTGCACTGGATCTGCCCAGTGCTCTGCACGATGCAGGTCATCCAGAGGCCCTCCCAGATGATCTGAGCTGTCACTATGTTGTTCCCGATGAAGGCGGTGACGCGCCAGAGGGGCATGGTGCACACGATCGCCCCGCACACCCAGCCCACGATGGCCATGATCAGGCCGAGCAGCTGCATACCCGTGGTCGCCATAGTGATCGCTGTTGTCGGAGTCGGACAGAGGCAGCTGGTGATGTGGGATCAGTGTCTTTTCTCCTTCGCGGGGACAAAGTCTACTTCCAACCAGATGAGGCTCCCGTTGTGTGGTGAGGGTTGATGCCGTGATGGGAAGACAGCTGTGAAAGCAGACAGCGGCCGAGCAACCTGAAAGACAAACAATACTATCGGTCATCACCACTGTGTATTTAACTATACTACGTCAGGCAAACACCACCATCCACCAAAAATAATTGAAACATGAATAATTCAACCCTCTGTCTACTTCAATTACCATTGAATGACCAACGCATTGAAGCCCTTCATGGATGCATACAGTTATCATAAATACTTGTAGGAAACATGTTGGGAGGCCCATGGCGAGAGGATTCCAATGAGTAGCAGAGAGAATGGCTCTCTTTGACACAGCTGTGGGTGTAGAGCTACGCCTTGCTCGGAGAGTGGATTATCTCAGAAAAACATGAGGACATTCTGAACACAAGCAGCTTTCATGACGGCCCGTGGAGTGGGCCAGGAGGAGCCGTGAAGTTAGCACTGCATCTTCCACCGATACTGTCAAATTAAAACGGCTTGTACTCCAACGGCAGACAACTTCACCAAAGGCTACACCGTTATTATGGTTTAACAAAGGGAAGCACAGACAGGTGCATTCCTATGTATCACTATTTAATATACCGGTAATGCTCATTGTAGCAGTACATGTACATGTACATGTACCAACCTAGTACTAGTATATGTAATAAAGTAATGAGTATTTAGTAATGGCTAAAATAGGTTTAACAGATTCAAGTATCCAGAACGGCCGACATTTGTCTATGTTTTGTCCACACCAGGATCAGGATGAAATAATTGGTCAGATGATGTAGTTGTAAACTATTTTTGTTTTTTAAATCAATAATACAACTTCTATTAAAATTCGAACTATTCCCCATCAATACAGAGGATCCTGAGTGATTATAATGTTTAAGTTTCCCCTATTCCCTTCCTGAAACTCGTGGCGATACCAACACCCACAAACGGACACCAAAGTATTCATGACAAAAGGAACAGCATCAACTCACTCTCGTCACCCTTTTGGAAGTGGTCCACAGGTCTTTGTCTTCCTTTTCGTTCTTCAATGAGCGGCGCTCTTGGACACTAACGCCCAAAGTATTCACCTTATTCCCCCAAGGCGAGCCAAGGAAGAGCGCTTCGGACAGTCTGGCTCTGGTGAGGGTCAGGTGATGGAGAGGCACAGTCAGCTTCAACACCCAGCAATGGACTGGGGAGGGAGGCTGCCCTCCCAGATGCCACTGGAAGTCTGTGTGGCAGTGGGCAGAAGCACGCGCTCGTGTGCACGCCCGTGTCAGCGTGTGAATAAGTGAATATATCTGAATGTGTCTCCCAGTGCCTGGTGTACCAACACAATGCCCTGCTGTTCCGCTGTGCCCTCGCTTCTGCTCGCCTCCCCCCCCCCCCCCCCGCGCCTGCCTCCCTCCCCACCAGCACCACCTCAGCCTCACTGGCAGCCCCCATCCCACTCTGCAACCCCGACCAACCCAGCCACCCACCCCATCTTATTCTCTCCACTTTTTCATCTCGGTTTTACTCTCTGGCTGCTTGACATTTCTTCCCATTCTCTTCTTTTCATCTTCCGTATTTTCTTTGCCCTCGGCTCCTGGCTTCGATGAAAGGGGAGTCACTGCCTTCATTGCTTTGGTGTAGAAGTATCACACACTGCGAGCAGCACCTCCTGATGGCTATTCTTTTTAATTGTTGTGCCCATACGACGTTCAATAACTAACCTGAATAATTTACAAAGAACAATTAAAGGTACATTAAACAAGAAAGTACAGTGAAAACAATTCAGTCGTAAAAAATAATTTTCAGTCATCTTAAATACGAAGTTCAGATGCTGCAACAGCTGGAGGTGACGATAAGAGGCGCAGAGTTCCGGCCCCCGTGTAGGCGACCGGGACTGAAGAACGGATGGAGTCTGTCTGTGAAGCTGTCCCTGAATGTGAACATGTGAACCCCGCTTTCCACGCAGTAGAAGGACACGTGGCCCTCTCCATAGTCCAAAAACACAGCCACCTTCCTGGGCTTCTCCTCCACGGCCACCACCGTGACCGGTGAGCTGTTGGCGATGTACTGGCCTCCGGGCTTGAGGCTCAGAGTCCAGAAGCCGTTGGCTGGGCAGACGGTGAACTTGCCCTTTCTGTTGATGGTCTGTCTTACCACGCCGATGTTCCATTCCAACTTGCCCCCCACCTCCACCTCCCAGTAGTACCGGCCGGCGCCAAAACTCTCCCTGCCCAGGATGTTGGCCACGCGGTCGAACCTCTTGGGGTTATCCGGCACCTCTTGGAGCTTGTCCGTGTGTCTCACCTGCTTTCTGTCCTCTGAGATAGAGAGCGAGGGGTGCGCCGTCTTAGGACTCAGGTTCACATCCGCTGTGATCGAAAGGAAATTGAATGATTGTCTCAAAAGTCTGGAAATACAGTTGAGAAAGAATGAACCCTACATAGTCACTTGCATCCTACATACCTGTGTATTTCTGTATTCTCTTAAGTTCTGCAAAGGAAGGAAAGGAATTGTTACACTTGTAAAATACAACTAATATGAACTACTTAGTAATGGCTTTGTGATTTGTGAAGAGATCCATATTACTGACCAGATTTTGACAGTCGATTAACCTCTTCCTTTAGCATATCCATCATCTCGGAAAGAGCTCTCCTGGTGATGGCAACGCAAGGGTCAGTTTCCATGGTAACCTTCGACCAGTCTTTCATATCAGTGGGGCAAATAGGGAGAGACGCACCCTGTCGAGAAACAAGAAAGAAAGTACACCTGTGAAATGGCCACCAGCACCAATGGGGGTAAGTGTTGCATCATCCAGAATCTAGTATCAATACCGATGGCACGACGGGTTCCGCATCGTCCGCGGTTTCGCTAGCATGAAGAATCTGAGAAGCGTATTTAAGGGCCTCTTTTCTGTGCTCCTGGCTCCTCAGTTGTCTGATTTCCTGCTCCAGATCGTGGATCAGCATCTCCGCCTTCCTATCCTCCTCCTGCTCCCGCTCCTCGATGGCTGCCACCACCCATTTGTGACTCTTCTCCATGGAATGGACCAGAGCGGAAAACACCTTCTGGCTCTCTCGCACCTCTCTGAGACAAGAGGTCTGAGTGGACAGGGGCCAACATTATGGATTAATGCTAACCCTGTAGGGTTTAAGGCCTCACAACATGTCAAATATGGATGGATGTGGAGAGCAAACCTTCAGGAGCTGGACCGAATACTTCAGCCTCTCTATCTTGTGCTGCCTTTCCTGAATCATTTGCCCAACGTCCGCTTCCTGTATGTGCGAAAGCAAGACATACGTTTAAATAATTCCCTGATGACATGTCATTTCGATTTTTGCGATCATTTGTTAGACCACTGAGGAGGGATACGTACAGCCTTTTTCAACGGGTGGCTTCAGCGGTCGATTTTTCCTATAGTTCTCAGACACATCTGCGAGGATTCTGTTGATACTAAGGTCCGGCCTTGTGGAAAACACTCTTTTACACTGTGGGCAGAAGGTGGACTGGTGCTTGGACCAAGAATGGCAGAGACAGGTTTTGCAGAAACTGTGTCCGCATGGAATAGTGACGGGATCGATGAACACATCTCTGCACAGAAAGCACAGGAAGGACTTCTCACGGAGTAGGCTGACGGTAGACGCCATGCTCTGAAGGAAAAACAACCACAGAAACAAAGGTCTTGAAATACAGATGTCAAAGTGTATAGAATTACATTATGCATATCATGCAAAGTGACATATTTACACAGCAGACCGTTAACCAATTACAGTGCTGTAAGACAACGTATGTTTACATACTCAAATACAAATGAAATAAAACTATGGACTGAAACTCCATAGAAGATTGAACAATGCACTGATGGGAATTCTCAATTACAATAAATGCAAACAATAAATGCAGATTGAGCAAGTTGAGCAAATCTTAGACTAACGTTTAAACAAACTTCTACAATTCAATAATACAATAATATAGAAGAATAGTAAAGTAGTACAGCTGTCTTATGACTAGATAGCAGCTATAAGCTTGCAACAGGTACAATAGGTTCTATTTTAGGACTGTCCTTGGCCTGTACTTGGAGGAGAGCTGTAAACATAGAAGAGATTTTCTCCTATTTCATTTGGTCTTCTCTCTATTCAACACAGTTACTCCCACAATGAGAGAAACAGGACACCTTGTGTTATGCAACGAAAAACTATTCAAAAGGTCCTATTCTCTCTTATTTGTTGTTTCCTTGTTGAATGTCATCAACCTCTCTAAACTAAATCACTGCTATTGACTATATTTCTAAATGTGTTAAATAACAAACTTATGTGTATACAGAATATCCATCTTATCAACAGAGGTATAATGAAAAGCATGCAGTAGAACTGGTAGCTACAAATAGTGTGTTGCGTCACTAAGACACAGATTCCTAAACAAAACAGCAGCCATAACATAGCATAACTCTTCCCACTTCGTGTGAATGTTCTTTTTCTAAAGACAGCTGAGATGGGTAATTTCTATAATAATAGGAACATTAACCTTTAAACCCTACGCCCTGGTAATGTGTTCTCAATATGAAAGGCCTGCAAAAAAACTTTTTTTTTAAAAACAAACTATTTATTCAAAGGAATGCTATAGAACTAAAGAAAAGTGTTTAACTTACCTATCAAGGTGTCCTAACCCAAACACTAAACTGTGTTCAGCGTAGGACACCGTGTTCTCTGTTTTAACTCCTAGACGGTTCGTGGGACAGGTGTAGTTAGCTGTAGTGTGGGCAGGAAACCAGAGACGTAGACAATGGCAGTCCATTCAGGCTCCACCCTGAACATTATCAGGGATTCTAGAGGAAGGTACACAGGTATATAGCCTGACACCAGGAAATGGAGGACTTTGAAGAAAGAAACGGCCAAGGAGACATAGTTCAACAGATAATCATTTATTTATTGCGTTCGTATGGCAGTGTTTGGTTATTTGTATGCAATACTTGAGTATACCTTGTTGTTGATTGTATGTTGTTTTCGCTTAACAAATGATACCTAAAGGAAGTTTGCTTTGTGTAACTCTGCAATGGTCATATTGACATGTTATATTAACATAACTTATCACTTATCAAGTACTTGAAAGACAGTAAGGCAGACTTAGTTTTCATATACAGTTTCGCTAGCTGTGTTGGTACAAAATCCTACAGCAATTCAAGTACTGAAAGCACATGATATAAACATTCCTTTCCATTTGGTGGTTCGATTCACACATCATGAAACGACGGCGAGCTGTTCGGCCTCACCCCCGAGCCGACGGGAAGAACCGGTTGAATGAAGATGGAGTTGAAGTTGAGCCTAGCCGCGGGGGCCACTCTGTCCTCCAGGTTGTCAATGGCAACCTGGGCGGCCCCCCCGGCGGCACCCCCCACCGCGCCTCCTATTATCCCGTACAGGACCATGCCCCCGGGACCCTCCACGGCCCCGACCAGCGCGCCCATCATGGCCCCCACGGCCAGGCCGGTGCCCAGCCCCCTGACCAGGGAAGTCCTGAGCCAGCCGTTGTCCATCTCCGCCTCGGCCCGGATCTCCGCCCCGACCACGTAGTCGTACACCTGCCGCTGCCGCTGCAGCTCCTCCCCGCTGAAGCGCTGCTCCAGCTCCTCGCAGGCCCTCTCCATCTCCACCGCCCGCTGCCTCCTGATCCGCGTCTCCTCCTTCCTCACACTGGACTCCGCCCGCTGGAAGGTCCTGCTGGAGAAGAAGCTGCCCCCGCCCGACGCCACCATCCACTCCACCTTCTGCAGGAACTCGACGTCCCGCCGGTCGTCCCTCCAGTTCTTGCTGAACACGTGGTAGCGCCCTCCAAACTTCTGCACCAGCTCCTTCAGGTGCCAGTCGCTGCGCAGCACCCGGTCGTCCAGGGCGCCGCCCTCCAGGGGCCCCTCATAGGCCAGCAGCACCATGCAGTGACGCAGGCAGTTCACCCCGAAGCGCTTGGTCACCAGCTTGGGCATCTGGATGTCGTTGAGGGAGATCTGCTCCAGGTCGAAGGCCACGAGCAGGGCGATGGGGGCCGGGGACGCACAAGCACTTTGACCTCTTCAGCTCCATCTTCCTCTTGGCCTCGGTGATGTCCTTGGTGTAGATGTTCGGGCCGTTGATCACGGCCACCCGCCGCCCGGCCAGCTGTCCCGTGTTCTTCATGCTGGAGGGAATGCCGGTGACCGCCTTGGAGAACTCCTCCCTCCCCAGGATGGAGTTGGTCAGTTGGAACTGAGCTGGACCGTTGCTTCCGATCACCAGGAGCCGTAGTTCCATAGCCGGCGCTACCAGAGGGAAACATATTTAACGGGATAGTCAAACTGAAATCATTTCTTTCCGAGTATCAACAGTTAACTACTTTAGTTACTCAGCAAAATAAGTTATTATTAAATATGGGCATCCACACTGAATGTACCAAGAGTTAAAACCTATTGAGTCCTTTTTATGTAATGTCTTACCGGTTCAATAAAACAAGGGGAAACTCACCCTTCTGTCTTTAATCCTTTGGGTATATTTATAGCTGAGAGATGCTATTGTTAAGTGTGGGTTATGGCTAAATCCTTTGAAGTCCCTCACAAAGCTGTTGCATGTAGAATTTCCATGGATGTAAATAAATGACTACATATCTTTCCCTATCTCATTATCTCTCATCCCTCTCTCGCAATCTCTCTCGCAATCTCTCTCTCTCTCTCTCTCTCTCTCTCTCTCTCTCTCTCTCTCTCTCTCTCTCTCTCTCTCTCTCTCTCTCTCTCTCTCTCTCTCTCTCTCTCTCTCTCTCTCTCTCTCTCTCTCTCTCTCTCTCTCTCTCTCTCTCTCTCTCTCTCTCTCTGGTGATTGGTCAGAGGGTGATCAGTTTTGATGGAAAATGACCTCGGGCAGAATGCTGGCAGTGAGGGCAGACACTTTTTCTTTTTTTTTATGACATCAGATAACAGTTAAACATGTCATTTACAACAACGTCAGAATACATGGGAACAGTGCTACACCAAACACTGGTGTGGCAGTTATATGACTATTTCATAACACAATTCACAGGCCTTTTCCAAGGTTATTTGACTTCAACCTACCAGCTAGACAATGTTTTGCCAGGGAAATCAATAGCTCATTGGGTCAGTTATGCACTATGCAAAGGGTTTGAAAAGTTCCCCACTCTATATTAGTTTTTCAAATAACAGAGCAGTGTCTTTGTAGGATGTTGCTGTCCGCAATGAACTACTGATGTTTAATCCAAGGGGAAGGGTTAGTAAATATTGCCTTACACAGTTGATACTAATTAGTTGATTATGCACACGTAGCCTAATTGTTATATACCAGATAGATAAACATTTAAATATTCTTATTTGTATACACATGTTGTGACCAAATGTGATTATGTGACTATAATGCCAACCTAACAAATGCACTACCTTCAGCAGCATGACAGTGAATACGAACAACAGCACCACGACGTGGTCAACGTTGGGAACAACCAAAGCGGAAGTTACCATGTTTACTTCCTCCTAGTTGGTGCAGCCGTGAAACTAGAGGACATCATTTGTGTGTGCTAGTTGATCACTTACTTCATTCGTTTTAAAACGTTGCGAGGGATGAAGCATGACTGATGCAATGCCGTAATGGCACAAGTCAACCGGAATGTGATTGTGAAATAGACGAATGACGCATGTGGGTGTGGCTCTAGGGGGAAAGCAATTAAAGTGTTGAATTGAGAGTACTTTTACGATGACTAACGTTACTATGATTAAGCGCGTACTGTTCTTCAAGACAATACCGATCCCGTTTTCCAGCGGCAGTACTAGGCGCTGCTCTACCAGGGTTTCAACTGGTGAGCTAAAAGCTGCAGTGACAGAGAGCGCACTGCCCTCGCCGCTTTCAGGGGAGGCGTCATTATACGTGCATGTGAGTTGCAGTCGAGAAGTCACGTCTACCCGTTACGCATGCTTGTCTGTTGTACAATGAGTCATTTTTCTGAGCTGTGGAATCGATTCCTTTGTAGGCTACTCAAAATGCATTGTCCTCAAAATATCTTCCTACCCTTTTTATGTATTTTTCCTACTGCAGTGGCCTTACTGTCTTAGAAGATGCTCCTATTGCAACTTTAACAAGTACATCCCCAAAGCTGATAACAGCTCTATTATGGCTGACTGCCTTCAGCGCGAGACGGAAACGTTACTGCGGCTGAGTCAGGTGTCTAGGTATGGGGACAATTCAGATTTTAAACAGATTTCCCTTTAATGATCAACTGTCATTTTCTTCTTGAACCAGGAATCGTTAGGCGCTCGTACCTCTTACCAATTTCAGCAAAAAAAATTTTTTTTTCAGCATCACATCTGTGTTTTTTGGTGGTGGAACCCCGAGTCTGGCACACCCCTCCACCATTGAGAAGGTCTTGGAGTCTATATCCAGACATGCTGGTCTGGCAGACAGCGCTGAAGTCACCATAGAGGTCAACCCTACCCCAGTAGGGATGTCCAGGTTAGAAGAGTTTCACCGTGCGGGGGTAAACCGTTTCTCCATCGGGGTTCAGGTGATAGCCGTCTCCTATCGTTCTTTCTACGTGTCAATTCATCCATAAATATATCTTAAACATCACAATATATATTAAATACAACCACAGTATATTTCTGAACAATAATCTCATTCCATAATTTCTCCCTCTTCGGAACCCCCAGTCGTTGCAGGACAAGGATCTCAAACTCCTGGGCAGGGACCACAACTCCCAGCATGCCTTGCGGACCCTCGCCGAGGCCCGGCGGCTGTGCCCCGGCCGTGTGTCGGTGGACGTCATGTTCGGGCGGCCCGGCCAGACCCTGGGCTCCTGGGAGCGGGAGCTGTCTGAGCTGCTGAGCGTGTGCGACGACCACGTGTCTTTGTACCAGCTGACGGTGGAGCGGGGAACCGCGCTCTTCAAACAGGTCGTTAACGTTTGGGATTTAAAGGGGACATATTATACCAACCGGTGGGAATGTGACGAGCCGTTTTGAAAATCGGCGTATTCTGACAACACAAGTGGGCGTGTCCGACTATATGTGTGCTGGAGAGATGAGCAACGTTTACTACAGTCCACTGGGTAGGCTGGTAGACTGATCTATCCAGAACACATCGGGGTGGACACGCCCACTAGTGATGTCAGAAGAAGCAGATTTAAAATGGCTTGTAAGGGCTAATCACACTCACACATGGTGATATAATATGTCCCCTTTAAGAAACAGTTTTTTCCACAACTGCCATTTTTTCTTTGAAAGCGTCATCATTTTCGTTTGGTTCAATGTCACAGTATTCACAGTATCTTACATGTCTTTGTTTAAGCGACTCTGGGCCTGTCCACCACAGAAGGTTGTCTAGCAACTGGTTTACACTTATGCCTCTTATGGCGACAATGGCACAGATTTTCTTTTCCTTTTGCAAAAACTCCACCGGCTCAAACCAAAAAAAGAGAAGTCCAGTTTCTGTCATACTTTATCTAAAGATGTCCTTCAATACAGATAGAGCGGGGCCAGCTCGCCCTGCCCGCAGAGGAGGTGATGGCGGCCATGTACCACTCTGCCCGGGAGCTTCTCCTCCAGCACGGCTTCAAGCAGTATGAGGTTTCGAACTTCGCCAGACATGTGAGTCCCCACGTCTCCTTGGCGGCTCTGAGGATGGAAGCTTTGTCTTTTGCTGCAGTTGTTGGGTTTGGTTCTGATTTGCTTCGTCTGATATACAGGGCAACTGAAGCAACAGTTTGAATTCACGTTACATGAGATGTATTCGTTTAGCAGAAGCTTTAAACTGTAGTGAGCCACGCCGAGAAGCAGCCAAGCATATGCCAAACGCATGAATAGGTTGGTTTGTTATTTAAATTGTTTTTTCACTCCCAATTCAGTTTCATTCCCAAACCGACTTATAACCCTCTGATTACCACCCACCTCATTTGAATCGTATTAGGAGGTTCTCTAATGGGTTTCTGATTGGCTTTTCTTTCATCTCTGTGGTCCGCCTTTTGAGTAAGCAGATCTGGCTCAATCAATGAATGAGTCATTATTATGAAAGGACAATTTACTGCCTTTAACCGTTTTTCTATCCCACCAGGAGTTCATACGATTGAATTGCAGTTTACAATGGGTTTATTTCTCCGGCTAATTGAGGTTGGAACGCCTCGGACTGTCCCAGAACTTTCTGGGTGGACCTGACATGCACGGCGCACACCCTCTCGTAATGACACCCTCTCTCTGTTAATACAGAACGCAGTCAGCCATCACAACATGAACTACTGGAAGGGTGGGCAGTACATTGGAGTGGGCCCAGGTAGACCAATACCTCTTCACCCATCACTCATTATTTAGCTATGTGTATAGCTACGTAGCATAATATGTGATGGTTAACCGATGTATTATTCACGTTCAATAATGAAGAGTGCATGCCATGCTACAGGGGCACATGGGCGCTTTGCTCCCCTGGGGGAGGGGAGGGCCATTAGGGAGGCCAGGGTCCAGACCTTGGAGCCAGACTTCTGGATCCAAGAGGTCCAGCAGAGGGGTCACGCGACTCGCAGGAGAATCCCCCTCCCCAGCCCTCTGGGACTGTGAGTTGTGTGTGTGTGTGTGTGTGTGTGTGTGTGTGTGTGTGTGTGTGTGTGTGTGTGTGTGTGTGTGTGTGTGTGTGTGTGTGTGTGTGTGTGTGTGTGTGTGTGTGTGTGTGTGTGTGTGTGTGTGTGTGTGTGTGTGTCCCCTTCCCTGATGAGGCCCGACTGCTCATCTAAGCAGCGTGTAATACATCGACTAAATATTAAAGAGTGTATCCTCTGTGCAAGCAAACACTCTTTAAAGTGTTGTTTTTTTTATCACTTTTGGGTCTTAGTCACAATCCAGGGATGTGAGATGTCCTCTCATGATGTATGTGTGCGTCTGTCTGCCTGTGTGTGTGTCTTTGTGTGTGTGTGTGCATTTGTGTGTGGATGTGTCTTTGTGTGTCTCTGTCTGTGTGTGTGTGGATGTGTCATTGTGTGTGTGTGTGTGTGTGTGTGTGTGTGTGTGTGTGTGTGTGTGTGTGTGTGTGTGTGTGTGTGTGTGTGTGTGTGTGTGTGTGTGTGTGTGCATCTGTCTTCTGTGTGTATGTGTGTGTATGTGTCTTGTGTGTGTGTTGTCGTCTGTGTGTCTGTGTGTGTGTGTGTGTGTGTGTGTGTGTGTGTATGTGTCTGTGTGCTTGCAGGTTGGAGGAGGTGCTGGCGATGGGGCTGAGGCTGACAGAGGGCATTGCTCACCAGGTGAATTGATTAGTAGGGGCCGCCCGCTTCTCAGAGCAAAGGGCCACCTAGAGCTTCGTTGCAACGCTGTTGCCATGGCGATGTCTGCTCTAAAAGCAGGCGCTCCAATGTTCGTCAGACGTGATGCGGCACTTTTTATATCTAAAAATACATATTTTGACCTGTACTGGTGGTACATTTCCAAGGTTTTTGTATTTGTTAGGTGAATTTTCTTCATGAACATGACTTGATAGACAACTATAATCTGCAACTACTTATGTATATAGATATAGACATATTAGTTACATAGTAGTATTCCATATATCTAATATCCTTTTCACTCTTTTGAAAACAGCATTGGCACATCTTCTGCCCTGAAGCAGACCTCCAGAAAGTGTTTGGCACATATCCGGACGTCCAAAACTTGCTTCTAAGCGGACATTTGATTCTCGACGACCGGTAATTGAATCTTCAACATTTCCCAACCTCTCATCTAAATAATCCCCCGAAAAAAGACGGAACCCAATACGTTCTGACCGCCTATCTCCAGATCTTCTCTGATAAGCGGTCTTATCTCTCTTTTCCATGGTAGAGGGCTACGGTGTTCCTGGGGCGGACTGGCGCTACTCGACGGCATGCTGCCAACACTCTTGCTGGCGCTGGAAGGCCATATGAGCCCCTGAGGACAGACGTACAGACCCTGAGGACAGACGTACAGACCCTGAGGACAGACGCACAGACCCTGAGGACAGACACACAGACCCGGTTGCCAAGGGGACCAGGTGACCGAAGGGTCATGGGCTAGACAATGCTTTTCTTTATTTGTCCAGGCTGACTGATGTATCATTCGTGATATATGTTTGTAATATATCTACTATTTATATTTTCCTAGTTCAATATCACTGGTTGATATACAGATCATAAACATCTCTGTCCGTTTGCAACAGGGCATTATTACACCTATTCTTATCTATGTCGATTCACATTGGTCCATTTCGGGAAGATGTTGTACAATGTGGTAATTGCATTAGCTAATCAAAGCATTTTTGGAAATGTTTAACACTAATGTAAATTAGAATTTACCGGAACCATTATCAGCCATTATGTGAAGTTGTATGGTATGGTACAACTGATCTTGTTAAAACATTCGACAACAGAATAAATTGGAACAATTCCTTTTCATATCCATGAGTGTTTAATTGCCACGTGACGCACACCATATGCCACCGTTTTTGTTGGTGCACTCTGATGTATGTTTCCTCTTTCTATAGTCCCAATTTGGGCTGCTAATAAAAGACTGGCTACTTGAAGACAACGCATCTATAGTGAATCAGACCCTCAGCGCCCTCGGTTTTCCGGGCGGCAAATGCATGGTTTGGTGACGTCATTGTTTTATAAGTGTAGTAGACCCATGAAGGACAAACACTCGACAACACAGAGATAATCAGTATAAGAGTTTATTCGTAACGTGCAATTACAAAAAAAGAAACACGACGCATCGGTCCAGCCAGACGCCAAAGAGTATAACTCCTTACATAATATAATATCGTAGCATACTACTACAATGTAGGTTTAAGAAGATTCTCAATTCATTGAATCTGACACTTCTTGGGTTTGTTCTTACTGCTGCTTGATCCAAGCACCAGTTTCAGGTCACTGTTGAAACTCGGGCGGCGCGCCGACGCGCAGAACGCGGCGCACGGCCCGTCCATCGCGACCTCGCCGCTCATCTTCCTCACCGCTCTTTGGTTAGAGAACAGCGACTGATAGGTGTGGAGGGATATTGTTTGATGCTGTGACGGAATGATCTCGCCAGGCAGCCCACCCAACGTCACGAGCGCCCTGAACACGTCATCGAGTCCGGAGCCGGCTTTGGCCGACGTTTCGTAGTACGAAGCGTCCTCGCCGAGGATTTCACTGATTTCCGACCGGCTCACGACCCTCCCCGCGGCCAGATCGACTTTATTGCCACAGATGACAATCGGTACCCTCGGGGTGTCCTTTGATTTCATCAGAGTTGTTTTGCTAGAGATGATCTCGTTGCGCAGATTGCGCGCCTCCTTCAACGAGTCTCGGTCATCCAAACTGAACGCCAGCACAAAAATGTCACCTGCCAATCAAAGAAAACACCAGTATTAAGTTAATTTGTTGTTCCTGAATGTGAAAACGTCCAATGTAGCCTATGTGCTTAAAGTCAAATTTATTCAGTAAAATCAGATATTTCATTGCAAAATTGCGCGTTCTTGCTCACCTGTCAAAATGGATAACCTCCGTTTAGCGGGGAATTCTCTTTCCCGCGCCGCGTCCAGGACATCGATGAGATAAGGTTTCCCTCGGATGTGGTACATCTTCCTGTGGAAGTCTTCCGTCGTTGGCACATACCGCTCGTCAAACTCGTCCCCCAGAAACCGACGGACGATGTTGGTCTTTCCAACTTTTGGCGCGCCCAGGACCACGATCCGCCGACAGTTCCTCGGCTTGATCTGTCCGGGGGGTACCGTCCCGTCGCCACTGTTCTCACTGGAAAGGGTCGTTTTGGGTAGCTCTTCAACCGGTTTCTTTTGGAATTGATCGGACGACGAACGCTTCTCGTCATCAGCACTGGAGGATCCGACGCAATCCCTCTTGTCCTGTCTCCATCGTGCCTTGACCGTTTTCAGCATGCCCGTGTCTGCCATGGTTGCGCCTATATCTGAGATGGCAACACTGGAATTGGAATATTGCGACTGGCATTTGTTCTGCAGGCTTCGCTTCGGGTTAGGTGACACACTTTCACTTTTCTTGTGCGTAATGTTCTTCCCTCCAGTCAAGCGGCATGGGTGATGCGCGGGATAAGAATTGCAAGGTTCGGAGATGCCGTCAGCCGAAAGATACAACTTTTCATTTGCGTTCATCTCCATTTCCCAAGCATGTCCTGGGCAGGCCAGGTGTGGATGGAGATTGGAGAGCGTGACTGAGCAGCGAGTGTTCTGGGTTCAGTGCGCACGGTGTCCTATACAGTCTCACCGAGCGTCGCTGCTGCGTCACCACGAAGCATCAGAGCACCGCTCCATTTATAGCATGTGAGCGAAGATGCAGAACTGGTTCTTATTGGTTATTCTGTGACAGCATACAAATCTATTAATAAACACTAAAGCATCTGAAAGGTATGTTTATATAAGACTACATGTGGTTTTGTTGTAAATTATGTATTTCTATTTTTGCGCATCTAGCCTATATTTAGCATTTAATTTATAGCTAAAATCAACAATGATAATTGCACCAGGTGAGCTGTTATCTCATACATTCACATACATTCAGTTACCCACAGTAACACACACAGCCAAAGAACATCCGTTCAACATTAGAGCTAAAGGGTGGCTTTGGTTCATGTGTTGTAGGTGGATATTATATAAAAGGTGTTTATTGTCATTTCCTGTTAGCAGGACGTTGGCAACAAGTGTAGCATAATATCAAATGTTGGAATCGTTTAGCATAGGCCTACTATAGCATAGTAGAACATTAGTTTCGTTTTTAAAGGTTTTGTTTTCTAATGCATCGTAACATTCTGAAGGGGCATGCGTGGACAGCAGGATGAAGCCCATCATCCGTACTCGACAAGCCTGTCAATCCAGATCCTCGTACTTCACGCCGTAGTGTGAAGACAGCCGGCTGGTGACCTATGATTCACAGGCTATCCATACCAATCAGTCCATCTGCCCCAAAAAACCCAGTGACTCCCTATCAGGCGCAATCACACCAGCGCTGCGACGATTTAAAAAGTTGGGAATCTCAGCGGCTGGTAAAAGTTGAGGTGAAGATTTTGACGGATTTCTTTTTGGAAAAGATGCAAACCGTGAACAAACTCAAAAAGTGCAGAACAACCGTTTGCAATGAAAATCAATGTAATTCAACATTGCTGTATTTATTAGCATGAGCCATGTGAGTCTTTCTTCATTGAGACCCAACAGGTTCAAATGGTGGGTAAGAAATAAGAATTTGTTGATCGTGAAGAAGGAGGCGGCTGTTCCATTGTGCAGCTGAACTCCATTATACTCTTATTTTTTTTTTCAAGGACACCTATGAAAAGAATGAAATGCTGCATTCCAATTTCATCCCCTGAAACACGAGCTGCGTGTCCTCATATGAGGTTAAAACATATTGCCATGGAGACCGCGTCTTTCATTGTGTCGCCTACTACTTTGGAATGCATCATGACGGTGAAGCCTCCTGATGTTATATATAAATAGTGGGTTCTGTATGTATTGGAATGCATCACAATGGAACACCATGTTGGTTTTACCATTACTCATAATTCCATGTAGGCCTAATTGTTGGCAATAATGGCAACAATTGAAAGTGTACAATTCCATGTAGCCTAATTGCTAATAATAATGTTAGGTGTAAGTATAGGCTAATGTATAATTCCATGGAATTATTAGTAATAATGGTAATAACCGTTAATAATGTATACCAAAAATCAATTTCATTGTAAGTAATAATGGTAACAATTGTTACTAATGTTTTATTTCATGGCACTGTTGGTAACAATGATAAAAATGTAAAGGCAAGGAAATGGCTTACGATTCTATGGAATTGTTAATGGTAACAATTGTTAGATATCTAGGCTACTAACCATTTATGTGGTTATAATGCTGCAACAAAAAATATATATATGTGCTCAAGCATTAATTTGAGCATCAAGTGTATTTGAAGGCGTCGGCTGACTGCCCAAACATAAACACACCACTGCAGTATGTTGGCGGAAGTCGACCCGCACCGCTTCGACACGTTCGCAACAACAGCCAACCACCACCGACGGGTCTGACACACCGGCCCCATGTGGGTGTTCGTTGGCATTATGGGTGTTTGTTTGGGCAGTGTGCATGCATTGCGCCTTAAATGGTGGTTATTAGTGAGAGAAGAACAGCTAGTAGCAGTTTAGATTACTCAATCACTTCCGATCATAACCAGTAGAGGTCAGCATATAAATAGCCTACAGATTACCCACGGTTAGGTGGGATAAGGTGCAGTATCCAATGCAAACTCACCTTTTAACTCCACTATAAATAAAATACATTCATACATATAGTAAGAAAAATGTAAATGGTACATGCTATTTTTGATTCTTATTGCTCTCTCTTATTCCACGCACGCACGCACGCACGCACGCACACACACACACACACACACACACACACACACACACCACACAACAACACACACACACACACACACACACACACACACACACACACACACACACACACACACACACACAGACAGAGCGAGAGCGAGAGCCTATAAATACGATAAGAGTGCCATCAAAAATCAATAAAACTAATAGGCCTACAATCATAATGTAATCTCTTGTTTACAGTCATTGTCAAAATAGAAACACGATTTGGCTATGCTTGCATTGAACAGGATGGCGTTTTTCCTTTTTCATGACTTCATTGTTTAGGCCTACTGCAAGCCTTTGTCAGTTCAAGGTGGAGCTGGTATTTCCTGAATATCCTGCTCACTCAGTCCTGAGCGTTTAATCAAGCCATGTGACTATACATTTCCTTTGTGTAATCTTAAATAGTCCATTAACTTTATGGCAACCAATCCCCTAACCTTAGTCGTTTTTGATAAGCAATGATTTATATGTTTTAGTTGATTTGGTGCAACAACAATAAAATAGGCGTGCCTCTTATATCGTTTAGGGTTTCAATGAATCGAGAAGATCATTCCCTGGGTACGGGCACATTTATTGTGGGCTTGTATTATTCATAGCAATGAGACATTATCTGATTGTTTCCATTAGTGGGAATGAATAAGTAGAGAGAAGAGGTGGAGGTAAAGCCTTTTTGATGCTTTGCGAGACCCCTATTGGGGATGGCTCTCATAATCATTCAATAAGTTTCCCAATGTGTTGGTGTAGGCCTACTTGCCATACGCCTTTGAAAAAAACAACCAGTTACAATAGGCCTACATTCAAAACTGTGGGCCTACAGGAAGTAGCGTCACCAATAACATGTGTCTACATATCTTCACAACGGCTTATCTCATCTCCACCAGTTCAACTATTTCCCTTCAACACACCTGCTTTAAAACCTATAACGAAAGGGTTAAGTCTGACTCTGCATCGAGCACCCGGCGATCCCTCGCCCACCTCTCTCTCTACCCCCCCGCCTCCCCCCGTCCCATTTCCACTGTGTGGATTGGGGGGCGGTGAGGGTGAGAGGAAGGGGGGAGGGGGGAAGGGCAGTGCCTCTCGCTGCAACTCCGGCGCCAGTGTTATTTTTTATGGGATCAGACTTCAAAGTTTGATACCTTGCGCTCGCTAAGAAAGAATAAGATACCGCGCGTTCATATAGTAAAGTTTGTTATACTTGGGTACTCGTTCGGCGCTTTTCCTACACGATCTGACTACACAATTTATAGGCATTTTTGACCGAAAGCCGCGAAGGATGTGGAAAGGAGGCGTTTCTTCCACCGACAGTGTTCCCTAGTTGGGAAAGCGTCGAGACGCAATGCTAAAGGTAAGGCAAATCGGAAATACTTTTTTTTGGTGATTTTGCATCCAATTCGGTTGTTCGGCCATACTTACGTTTGAACTTGTCCTTAGGACAATAACAAATAAAAACAGCTGAGTCACGGATATACGCTTTTGTACCGCTCATGGCTCGCTCACCTCTGCGATCATCATCTGACGCAATGGGTAGGCTACGAGCGAGCTGGGACAGGGGCTACAGCCATGGGACAGGGGCTACTTGGGACAGGGGCTACATCCACGGGACAGGGTCATACATGTTCATCAGTGGTGGTGTATTATTGAGGCGGTAGATTGCAACATCCAGTTGATTTAAAGATTCCCACGATAACCTGCATAACCAAAAAGAGAACCGTTTAACTATTGTTGCTGTAGTCAACCCACAGTGATCACTTTGACAATAAATGCCAGATAAAACACCATGGGTTGAAATAAAGGTCATGATCACATTGTTGTCATTGTTGTTGTCTTATTTGTATTTGTTGGAGGCTATATAGGCCTCGGCAGGGCGTCATGCACCGTCTACTGTTTCTTAAAGAATGTAGTGTGCTTTTAGGCAAAGTGGGGAAGCAGTAGACGTCGCAAAAGCATAGGCTACAGCTTTATCCCCACACTTAATAATTGATAGCCCTAAGTGTGGGCGCTACAATAATGGACGCAGTCATTGGCTAGGAGTCTCTCCTGGGGCACACTGTTATGTTACATGCTTATTTTTGTTTTTTATTAGGCAAAAGACAATTCTTTATTTCCCCAGCTCACATCTGCTGAGTTGATATTAGAAGTCCGATAGTTTGTCCATCAGGGGAATTCCAGTGATCTTTTTTTATTTGCAAAAGCACCCGTAGACTAATGTAGAGTTCTCACTTTCGAACTGGCTTTGAATGAGTTGACATTTGAGAAGGAGAGCTGGTCAGCCTAGCAGCCTATTTTATCAGCAACTTCTGCTTTAGCCTACACAGTAACTGTAGATAATATCACTGCACAATATGCCAGCTGATATCATATCATATCATAAGAGATAGCAGATACCTTTGCTGGCTGTAATGCAGCATAGTGTGTGAAGTGTGCAGAATATGTCAGATATGTAAAATAGAAATGTAAACTCTTCCTGTTTGGGACCTCATTTCTATTTCCCCAATAGCAAATGAAACGAAACAATGACAATCTTTTTGACAAATTTGAAGGCCCCTCCCTACAAACTTCAGATCCCATGCTGTCCTTTCCAAGGTCTGGCACTAAACTACATATGATAAGAAGGAAGATAACAGGTTTTCTGTCAAGGGATTCTACGTCCTGGAACAAGTCACTCATACCACAAGTCATATCTTGCAGTCAGTTCCCGGTTTTATACGACTGAAAACCAAACGCAAGCTTTTATTGGCTTGTCACCTATGTTTTCATTCATTTCAGGAATATTTTGTTGGTATTCAGTTGTAACAGTATATGGGTGCGTACATGGGTGCGTTTGAGGCAAACCGGGCTCTCACTTGGGACTTTAGTGAATTCTTGCAAATGCTTTTATGTCATTCTGCTGCCGTTATGACGTAACCAGGTAAAAATGGGAGTGGGTTGCTCCCTTTTGTGACAACACTTAAAGACAAAACAACAGTTTCCCCTCTTCTACGCCTGCCTGCAATTCCAAAAAAAAACATGATTCTGAATGACACATTTTTGCATTTCGGTAAGAAACAAAAGTATATTGAAATAACTAACCCTGTGTAACATACACATGTTGTAGTGCGACTGGCAAACCTTTTATAATAAAAATGGAGTCAATGAATGAATGTGTGAGCGGCTTAACCTAATTGGAGATCCAGAATGTGCAGAATGCTCTACATTCTCATGGGTCAGGGAGAAGTGAGACTGTAGCACCATTTAGTGTAGTCAGTGAGCGGTGAAAACGCAGTACTATTTGTTGATCAGAGTTCAGTTTGCTCACAGACCGTGATAAGCTCCAGTCTAAGTTGTGAATTCCTTTCCTGTTTCCAACAGGACCCTGCCCGTGAACTGCACTAAAACGACTCCAGAGGAGGGCAACTACATTACGTTCCTCTAGCGGAGGGCTGATCATTCCAAGTACACTTGCATTCCCCTTCTCCCTTGGAACAACCAGGCACTTCGGCCTTCTGTATCCCGCTGCCTCAGCCTGCTTCTTCTTTTTTTTTTTTTTAAAGTTGAAACAGTCCGACGCCACCCACCCGCCACCATGCAGACCTCCTCGCTCCGCCGGCAGGTGAAGAACATGGTCAACAACTACTCGGAGGCCGAGATCAAGGTACGAGAGGCCACCTCCAATGACCCCTGGGGACCGCCCAGCTCGCTCATGTCCGAGATCGCAGACCTCACCTTCAACGTGGTCGCCTTCACCGAGGTCATGGGCATGATATGGAAGCGGCTCAACGACCACGGGAAGAACTGGCGCCACGTCTACAAAGCCCTCACGCTGCTGGACTACCTGATCAAGACGGGCTCGGAGCGCGTGGCCCAGCAGTGCCGCGAGAACATTTTCACCGTCCAGACCCTCCGGGACTTCCAGTTCACGGACAGGGACGGCCGCGACCAGGGCGTCAACGTGCGGGAGAAGGCCAAGCAGCTGGTGACCCTCATCAGGGACGAGGAGAAGCTCAAGCAGGAGAGGAGCCAGGCCCTCAAGACCAAGGAGAGGATGGCCAAGGGCGCGGCCGCCCTGGGTTCCTCCTCCATGCCGCCGCCGTACCCCGGCCGACGCACCAGCCATCCCGGCATGGGAGCGGGGCATGCAGAGGAGTTCAGCCGGTCTAGAGGTTCCCCGTCCTCCTTCCACTGTGAGTCTAAGCGTTTCAGCGTGCTATATGTCAGGTCTCTACGCAAACGTGATCTTGGGACAGCCAACATTCATGCAGTTGCTTCCATAGCTAGCTTACTGAAGGCCGTAATACCTCTTGTCAGGTTAAGGAACCATTTACCCTTGTGCCATCTTAATTGTTTAAATTCAGTGAGTAAGTGTCGTTGTGATTCGTTGAGTACTCCTTGGTCAATCTTTTGCTGGGGGGCTGACTTGTCCTCGTCGTCCTTCTGCACCACAATATTGCCGGTTGAATATTTGCCGGAGCACATATTACAACCTCAACCCAAGGGTAAACCTATTATAAATGGGTTATTATAAGTCTGTCATTATAAATGGGTTTACCTTTAACTCATGAACCCATTTATAATATTTACTTGGTTACTCGTTAGCATTAAAATGAAAGAACAACCGTATAAAGGGAGCTGCTACTGTCGTTTCAGCAGAAAAATCACAGCTTCCATTCTTATTATTGAGATTCATTATGAGAACAGTGTTTGTAGTTTCTTTACTCAAAGAGTTTGTTCGATTTCAGTCATTTGCCCTCGTAATCGGCAGCCATCAGCACTCTGCCCATTCCCTGGTCATAGCCATGTCAGCTAAACTGGAAAAACAATGGAGGGGACAGGGAGGCTCTGTTACTTTTTCTACAAAGCACGTGTAACCAGGTCGAGTAGCCATGTGCAGTGACTCGCAAAAGGTTATTAGGCAAATGCTAGGGTGTGGTGCTAATATGAGATCTTAACCCCCTTCAACGCAAACAAAACCAAAGAAAGTATAACGTTACAATACAAACATACTGTATTCTGTGTTTTGGTGTGGCTAGTGATATCCGCTCAGGGGAAGATTTTGGGGGATTTATCATGTTTACTAGTAAATAGAAAAAAGCAGAAATGCAGTTTCAGAACTGTTTCACTATGATGGAACGGGGACGAATTGTAAGACTTCTGACTGTCAACTACATTCCTAATGTACACATCTTTGTCTATATCAAACCAACACCACCAGCTGGATACTTTTAAAAGATAGCTTATTAAGGCGGCTTTCTCCAAATTGCCTACCCAAATTGACACTAAACCTAATATAATAATAATCGAATAATCCCCTTCTAATAATCTATTTCCTGTGTTGATCCTAGAGCATTACTACTCCTGTCCTGACATCCTGATAGGATAAAAAAATGCTGACTGAAACATAATTAATCTAATGGAAGTTAAAAGGGCCCGGTAACATACATTAATGTATATGCTCGAAGGCACATTTAGGCAAATACTGCTCATGATTGAAAGCTCTCATTATCTTGACTGGCGGGCTTCCAAACAGGTCCACATAGCAGAAAGGGCTTTACTTTATTAGGAACTAATGGCAGTGACAGAAATATACTGTGGCTGCAGTTGGGTTGGATCTGACAGGTGCTAGCGTGTGTGTTCTGCGTGTGTGTGTGTGTGTGTATACATGTATGTGGGCTAATATTTACATAACACGTTTTCTGCAGCGCCGCACAATACCACTTAGCGGTACCGGTGGCGATGGCGGAGACTTTAAAGAGCGACCCGTAATGACATCATTAGATAAGTCAGCCGATCTGTCAGGGGGTGGACATTAGAAAGAGGGTGGGGTAGGGGTTGTAGATGAACCGTCGAATGGCTGATTAGCTAGTCGGATGGGTTACAAGTCGGGTGGGGTCGAGGTTGGGGGGAATGCTAGGATGGTGTTACGGATGGTCCGATGCATAAGAGGTTGGCTGGATGCTGAGGTTGGGACAGGTTAGGGTGGGGTTGAGGTAGGGCTGGGCGATTAATTGGATTATGACCGCGGTTTCGATTTTAGCGTCAAACGATCACAAAACTAATATAATCTAGTTTTTCGATTCCTTTTTTTTTATTTTTGTTAAATGTTTTATAGAAAGTGCAGACCAGCTGGATACATATCTGTACATTATTTTAGATTTGACCATTTATTGTATTTCCTTTAAGGCTAAATTTCAAAGTTCTCCTTTACCAAGTGTTTTTTGGGAGAGACATGCTGAATAAATACATAAATAAATAATCGTTCAATATTGACCAAAATAATCGCGATTATGATTTTTTTCCATAATGGAGCAACCCTAGGTTGAGGTTAGATGGTGTTGAGGTGTTGGCTGGAATAGAGTTTGGGTGGCGTTTGGGTGGTGTTGATGCTGGGATGGATGGATGTTGGCTGGGGTGTTGAGGTTGGGGACAGACTGTTAGGTGGTGTTGAGGTTGGGACAGACTGTTGGGTGGTGTTGAGGTTGGGACAGTCTGTTGGGTGGTGTTGAGGTTGGGACAGTCTGTTGGGTGGTGTTGAGGTTGGGACAGTCTGTTGGGTGGTGTTGAGGTTGGTACAGTCTGTTGGGTGGTGTTGAGGTTGGGACAGTCTGTTGGGTGGTGTTGAGGTTGGGACAGTCTGTTGGGTGGTGTGCTGAGGTCGGGACAGTCTGTTGGGTGGCGTTGAGGTTGGGATGGGTGGATGGATGTTGGCTGGTGTGCTGAGGTTGGGACCGAGGGTAGGGGGTTGTTGACGCTGGGATGGATGGATGGATGTTGGGTGGTGTTGAGGTTGGGACAGTCTGTTGGGTGGTGTTGAGGTTGGGACAGTCTGTTGGGTGGTGTTGAGGTTGGGACAGTCTGTTGGGTGGTGTTGAGGTTGGGACAGTCTGTTGGGTGGTGTTGAGGTTGGGACAGTCTGTTGGGTGGTGTTGAGGTTGGGACAGTCTGTTGGGTGGTGTTGAGGTTGGGACAGTCTGTTGGGTGGTGTTGAGGTTGGGACAGTCTGTTGGGTGGTGTTGAGGTTGGGACAGTCTGTTGGGTGGTGTTGAGGTTGGGACAGTCTGTTGGGTGGTGTTGAGGTTGGTACAAGTCTGTTGGGTGGTGTTGAGGTTGGGACAGTCTGTTGTGGGTGGTGTTGAGGTTGGGACAGTCTGTTGGGTGGTGTGCTGAGGTCGGGACAGTCTGTTGGGTGGCGTTGAGGTTGGGATGGGTGGATGGATGTTGGCTGGTGTGCTGAGGTTGGGACCGAGGGTAGGGGGGTGTTGACGCTGGGATGGATGGATGGATGTTGGGTGGTGTTGAGGTTGGGACAGTCTGTTGGGTGGTGTTGAGGTTGGGACAGTCTGTTGGGTGGTGTTGAGGTTGGGACAGACTGTTGGGTGGTGTTGAGGTTGGGAGTCGGGACCGAGGGTAGGGGGGTGTTGAGGTTGGGACAGAGAGTCGGTCGGTCGGGGAGCTCACAGTAACAGAGAAGGTGGAGGTCAGGATTGAGCATTCCAGCTCGGGTGGGCTTCAGAGGAGATTCAGCAGCAGCAGTGATTGGGTTCAGGGTCTGTCCGGGCCGACGTGGGCCTTGGGGTCTCCTTTGAGACCCCAAGGCCCCTTGGGGTCTCCTTTGAGACCCCTTCCAGGCCCTGATCCAGGCCCCGATCCAGGCCCCGATCCAGGCCCCGATCCAGGCCCCGATCCAGGCCCCGATCCAGGCCCCGATCCAGGCCCTGATCCAGGCCCTGCCATCTAGACTGGCCACCTCCCTACGACCCACTTCCCCTCAGAAAAACCTGGATCTTTGAACTTTAGTGTCCTTGAGCCCCCCCCTCCGCGAGAGTTGGGGTAAAAACACAGGGGGGGGGGGGCCCCAGTGACCAACCTCCCCCCCCCCCCCAATAGCCCCTCTCACATCCCCTTTACCTCTCCCCTCCTACTTCACCACACCGACTGTGCGAACAGACACAGCATTGTTCCCGGTGTAGGCTGAGTCAGGGAGGCCGTGGCAAGCGATGCCAGCGGAGGCTCAGAAACAACAGGCAATGGAGCGGGGAATTAACATGCACGCCCAGCGTCGGCTCTTGTCTATTCCCATCTGAACCCCCTCTCACACAACGCCCGTCCCAAAAAAACCACAACAACAAGGGGCCCCCGACCGCTCGCCGTCGTCGTTGTTGTGGTCGTCGTTTTCTAACGTGTGATGTCGTGTGTCGATACGTTCCCAAATGATTCTGGCGGAGACGTCCTCGTGTTTTGAACCAGCCCTTCCTCTGTCCCCCCCCCCCCCCGTCCCCCTCCGTCCCCCCGTCCCCTAGCCTCCTCTTCCTCGCCCCGCCTGACCACAGACATGGAACAGGCCCGGCCACAGACCAGCGGAGAGGAGGAGCTGCAGCTGCAGCTGGCCCTGGCCATGAGCCGCGAGGAAAGCGAGAAGGTAACCTCTCGCTGGGATAGAAAGACACTCACGCACGCTCAAAGACCCGCACACTCACAAACACCCACACACGCACACTCACACTCACACTATCACACCTACATCCACACACTCACCCACACACTCACACATGCACCCTCACTCTCACTCTCACACTCACACTCACACTCACACTCTCACACGCACCCACACACACACTCACCCACATACTCACTCTCACTCTCACACACGCACTCTCACACTCACACACAAACACACACACCCACACACTCACACACGCACTCACACACGCACCCACACTCACACTCACTCTGTCTCACTATCTCATACTGATACTCGCATATACACATACACAAACACACACACCCACACCCACTCACACTCACTCTCACTCTCTCACTCTCACTCTCACTCTCACTCTCACTCTCTCACACTCACTCTCTCACACTCACTCCCACTCTCTCATACACTCACACATACACATACACAAACACACACAGATAAGCCCCTTTAACACAGCCGGTTCAAGGTGGGAATGTTGGGCCGTTATTCCGCCTCACCTTCCGTATAAAACATAAGATCACGGAATCGGGGGGCGTTGTTTTTAGGCCTTCTGGCCTCCAGGGAAGGCAGCGACAGAGCCGCATCAATCTCTGTGTAGAAAGGGGTGGGGTCGCAACGGGAAGGGGGTGGGGGTGGGGGTGGTGTTGATGTCTGATTATGGTTCCCCGTCCACACAACGGAAGGGGGTTTACGGACCCATTACGTCCTTGCGGACCCCCCTTGCGTCCACCGCGGGGGGCCTGACGTGCGCCTCCCTAAACATTTTTTACTATGCGTCGAGGCGACGCAGCAGCAAGGGCTGTGATTGGTCCGCTCACTAAAACCGCCGCAGAACCCAAAACAGGGTCACGACTGCGTCAAAGCGTCTGAGGGGGGTCATTGCGTTGCGTCGATGTGGAACCATAACTAAGCCTTTACGTGTGAGACCTACCACCGGGGGTTTTATACATCTCTGAAGAACAAACCGGCTGATTAGCAGATAACCTTACAGCGAGCAGATAGCGTGCTGTAGGGTATCACACCCGGGGGCGGCCTTACGCCCCACGCTTGGTACTGCCTTAAATAATGCAAAGCCAGCAAAATGACTGATCCTCTTTGCAGTCATATTGCAGGAACTCTGTGTAAAAGGGGCCCTAGACCCTCTCATACAGACACTCCGGCATAGACATACACACACACACGCATACATGTACACACAGAGACACACATGCCGCATTACAGTTACCATGACACGACACACAGGCACATGCTATGAGGAAACTCTGACCTGCATGTAGTCATACTCCCCTCCATTTGCACACACCTATTTGCATACCCACAAGAATGCACTTTGTCGTACACACACACACACACGCGCACACACACACGCACACACACAACACACACACACCACACACACACACCACACGCACACACACATCCAGCCCTTTGATCCTTCAGTACATACGCCTGGAAGAAAACACAGACCCCTGACTCAGCACAGCATACTGCGTAAGAATGCTGTAAACACAGCCACCTCCCACCAGATGCTCCCTCACTATCCTCTGTACATCATGATCATAATCACAGGTGATAATCCTGTCCTCTACAAAGGCCTTCATTTCCCAGAACCTTTTTAGAAACAAAAAGGGTGAGATTCTTTCTCTCGAACGTGCTCGACGCTTAAGAGAGCTGAGCCGTCAGCGATTGGGCGATGCCGCGAAGTGCACTGGCTGGTGGACGACGTGCAGGAGACCAGACAGGATGTGGCGCATTGATCCACTCCCCTGCCGGGACCTAGTCCCCACCGCACCCTCCATGCCCTGCCCTTCATGGGAAGGGCAGGGCTGTTGTGTCCTCCCTGCTGAACCTTCTCGCCCTGCTCTCTGCATATGAACCATTATGCAATCGATACAGCCATTTAATGGCTCTGTAATCAACGCAAGGCAGCTCGGGCTAGCCTGAAACTGATACACTGATAACAATTCAACCCCGATGAAAGCTTTTTAACCCCTCCTCCTCCTCCTCCTCCTCCTCCTCCTCCTCTTCCTAAAATAGTTGTTGCAGGCGTAGGCGTAATCCCCATTAAAAAGAAACCTCTGCTCCTTCCTCCGCCCAAACTTTGCTTCCCCAGCCCCCCCCCCCCCAGTGGACATCGATGAGCAGACGCAGCTACAGATCGCTATGAGCCTCAGCAAGGAGGAGGCCAAGAAGGTACTGATGCTCCGGCCAAAGGAGCACCACCCCACCCCCATTCATCCACCCCCCGCTCTCACCTGCCTTGCTTCCATCCCTCTGCCCTGCCACTCCCACGTGGCCTCCCAGCCATACTACTAAAACTCTGGAGGTTTCCGTCGCCGCTTCCCTCACAGAGAACCCGGGGCATGTGCTACTAACGTCACTCTCTTCTCCAGGTGTCACCATCTCTGGCCTGCCTTCGTCATTCTACAGCGTCGTTTCATTTAACCCGGGGCCAATTTGATACCAATTGGATGAGAGCCCGTTCACCTTCTACCACTAACCAATAATGCATCCATTCTTCTGTTGTTCTTGTTGTCGTTGCCGAGTTACTCTGATATTCCAGCCTCAGAAACTCTTCTGAGCCCTTGTGTGCGGTTGTGGTGCTTTAAACCCCCACACACCTCAGACCCCTCTTCACTTGATTGTTTGGGTGAAAAAACACCTGTATAACTGCCCGCATGCAATGCTATACAATGCCTGTATGCAAATTTGAAAGCGCTTATTGTATTTCTCTTAGTCAATTGACTTGACTGATGGCAATCCTCTTCCGCGCCGATCAATACCCTCCACACAGCCGGCCACCCGGCCCCCTGCTGGGGATATGGACGATGACACACAGCTCCAGCTCGCCCTGAACCTGAGCAAGGAGGTGCACCAGCAGGTAAACCCTCTTTCTCCTTTTTCCCCTTCTCCTTGTGGAGCCCTTTGATGGACCGGCGTATCAGATAGGAGACTGAGTGAGCCCACGGGACGTCCAGAGCACTTCAAATGCAAAAGTAACCATGGTTTCTTACCACGCATACATGTATGTGTGTGTGAATGGGCTTTTTTTCCCTCATTTTTTGTGTTGTGCTTTAAATGCCGATTTATCGAATGAGTTATCGCAACGGAACCAATGACATCATGGTCATTAAAAGGATCTTCTCAACAAGCCACGTTTTCCGGTTGTATTAGCAATATTACAGAGTATTTAAAAAGGTAGCAAAAGTGAGAATGTGGGAAGCCATCATTGTGGAACTACAATGTGTAATAAAACAGTAGAGATACAGCAAACAGAAGTAATCAGCTTTAATGAAACTCAGACCCGCTAATTAAGTCAGGTCATTTCAGCAGTTTATTGTGTGTGAAATGTATAACGGGAGAATAGTAAACATAATTACAAAGCCTCTGTGATTGGTTTGTTCTTTCGACCCTTTGGCCAGGGAGAACCCCGCACACAGCCTTTTACGACACATGCAGTACTATATTGTGTTATTTTGTTATTTTAATCGGTGACTGAGCTTCCACTGATTCATAAATATGGATTGGACAATATGTGACTGAGCCTGAAGCCCCCCCATCATACTAACCGCCATCCATGTGTCTGATGTCCCATTAGGAGAAACGCAGTCGCCAGGGCGACGAGTCACTGCTCCAGAAAGCTCTCGAGGAGAGCAAGCGGGAAATGGAATCCAAAGGCGGGGTAAGAGGCGCTGGCTCTACCCTCTTTCACCAGAATCAATCAAAGCTATTTTGTGTTTATTTGCTTTTTCCATGAGCCATTAGAGACTTATTACGTGATCCACAGCACATTTCAAATCCGTTCTATAGCCATACTCATAAAAGCCCATCATAAAAGAGTCTAAACAAATCTTTAAAAAAAACAACAACAACCTTTTTGTGTTCCTGTGTCTAGACTGCCTTCATGGATCTTGTGGATGTTTTCGCCGTGCCGCCAGATGTGTCCCATAGCACCAATCCTTGGGGGGACGTACAGCCCCAGGGGGCCGCCCGCCTGACCGGCAGAGACCCCTGGGACTCACTGGGTGAGCCGCGCGTTAGCGGAGCCGTGTCCGACCCCTATTGACTTTACCCTAGCAACACAATGCTCTCCCCCCACTAGATATTCCCATTGATATTGATACTCCCACTAGGCCTTCTTGTTTTAGCTGCTCAAATTAAAAAAACATACATGCAATGGAAAAAGTACCCCGAACAGCCTCACATTGTGAGGCAAAAAGAAATTGGTCCGCGGATATGAACACAATGGAAGAGTAGATGTGATCCAGTGTAAATAAACCCAATTTTTTTTGTGGTTCCAGAAGACAGCGCAAGGGTAGAGGCCCCCTGGCTGGCACCCCCTGCTTCCAGCAGCCCCGCCCCGCCCTGGGAACGAAGCCAGTCCCCTGCCGACCACTGGGATAGCCCAAGGAACGCCTCCAACCTAAATACCCCGGGCCAAGCATGGACCTCCCCAGCTCACACAGGTCAGAAGTGTTGCCATGTGACCCATTTTGAAGACACAGCACTCGACAATTTCCTGCCAGGATTAATTACGTAATCTTGAATCTGAATCTTGTTCCTCAATAAAAGAGCAATTTGGCTGTGCCTAGATAATAAACCGCGCTAATTACAATTTGGGAAGTAGATTGGCATTTTGGTTGATTTGTGGCTGCCTCTGCCTTCCTTTACTATGCCAGCAGAGAGAACAGCACATCCTGCTATAGCCAAGGCCCCTTCTCCCCGAGCCTGGAGCCCTTCAGGTAGGGAAGGCTTGGCTCCCGCCGTGGTTTCACATTTCAGGAAGGGAAAGAAACTTAATGAAGTTTCCCTCAACTCTGTCTCTGTGTCCCTAAGTAGATGGCGATCTGTTCGATGATGCCATGGACGGAGGCCAGATGAACATGAACGGACGAGGAGGGGGCAGTCCCGAGCTGTTTGACCTGTCCCGCCTGGAGGAGAGCCTAGCGGCGCCGAGTCCTAGAAACTGTCGAACCCCCGAGGCTTTCCTGGGTCCCACTGCAGCCTCCTTGGTCAACCTGGACGCCCTCATCCCTGCCAACCCCCCGGCCAAGGCCATGAACCCCTTTCTATCCAGTAGGTGGTTCCATAATAGCCAAGCTTTGATCCCTAACCCTGAAGAGTGCCTCGTAATCTTGATCCAATGAAAACGTTGTTGCCTGTTTTTGTTTTCTTTTACCTAGGTGTGAGTTCCCCTTCACCCAACAATCCCTTCCAAGCGGAACAGCCCAAACTAACTCTGAACCAAATGGGTTCGAGTTCCAACTCTCCCGTGCCCTTCGCCAGCTCACTCCCCTACAGCGCCTCTTTGCCCCTGCCTGCAAGCCACCAGGCGGCCAGCCTCCCCACCTCTCTAACCCACCCCAGCCAGCCTGGGGCCCTGGATATTGCAGGGGCCCTCCCCCAGCCCCTGCTGCCCCTCTTATCCGCCAGCGTTCTGGGGTCACAGTCAGAGCAGCACAGTCAAAACCCTTTTCTATGAGGACCAACCAACCGTCACCACAAGTCATAAAAGAAGGATAACGTTTTTGATCTCAGAAAAAACACCAACTCTGAATGCCCAAAGGTTGGGCTGGGTTTCCCAGCTCTCAAAAAGGAAAATAGTTACCCTTGTGAACCCTTTTGTTTCCTCTTTGCCAATATCTTCAGTATAATAATGTAACTCTTAAGTCCCTTGCCATTCAGTATAATCTATTTGGTTAAGGTTGTTTCTTCTCTTGATAAACCAAGGGGAGGTTACTCTTGACTGACAGATAAATCAGTGTTTTAACAAAATCATATTAGAACATGGATACTAATACTAATGTACTTTATGTATATTACGTAGAAACCTACACTGAATCACAACTTTGTGAAATGTTGGTGTGACCTTGGCAATTGACATACAAGCTCAGTTCACTGTGTTGTATGATGGTTGTAGTACTATCCATCACTGATCATCTTTCAGATATGCCTGCTTTAATCTCATTGTGCATAATTTGAATTGAAAACAGGAGAGCTGCTTTATCGTTTCTTGAGCCTTGGTCAGATATTAGAAGATGGGTGAAAGTTACAGCACCTGCCATCGCAACCAGCTAGTAACACACAGTTGGTCATTTATGTACTTCAATTTCAACATTAACTTCGATGGAGCTGGTGTTGGTCGCGATGCTTTTGGTAAATCATAATACGAGAGTGAGTTACCATGGATTCACAAAATGGGATGGAATTTGGGAAAGGACCATTTTAATGTCATGACTCACTGTTCATTCCTTGACAACAATTGATATCAAATATAAGGGTATGATTACAACACCTTGTAATTAGTCGTGTTTTATTTTGCTGCTTCTTATTTGTTCATGTTTGCTTCATTTTGCACTCAGCGCCATGTTTTGGTTGTGCCAAGCACATTACGCCCCCTGGTGGAAACAGCTTCAGTGACTTTATCAGTCCCCTTCAACACATTTGATTGAAACGTCGATTTCACAAGTCATCAGTTGTGCTAAATTGTAGGTTAGATATAGGAATCAGCTTGGTACTTTATAGATAATAGAATATTAATTATTATTTTACACTAGTACACTTCATTTTTTTTCTAATAGTTCAATTATTGTTTTTGGTACGCATTAGGCTGAGGGGTAGCATTCATATCAACAAAACCGACAAAATGGATATAATTATATACGAAAAATGAATGTAATAAACTAGTAACAATCATACAGATAGGAGCTCATCGTATTCAACTGCGTAACCTTAACTCGATTCTTAACTCGCAAATGTATTATATTGTTCAAATGTGTTATATATCTTTGGCAGTAAAGCTCAAAATACAGCTCAGCATCGATAGCTCAGTTATTTATAACAAAGAACAATGTAAAGTATTATACACATTAAACAACAGTTATGATTTAAAGACCACTTAAGATATCTTTGAACAGATAAAGCTGTTTAACAATATAAAAAAATCGAATCATTTGTTTCTGATACACAAAAAAATGCTATGTATGAATGAATGCTTAATACAGAAAAGAGTATCATCATATTGTTCAGTTTCTATTTCACAATTGATCATTTCTCCACAGCCTCCAATTTAAACAAAAGCAATATGTGAGGAATAATCTCATTTTTATCTGTCATTTCTTGTGTGTCAATGTGCAAAATTATTCTTTGTGGGGGTGTTGATCAATTCCTCTGGAAGAACCGAGCACCAGTTACATCACTTCCTGTCTCCATAACAGCTGGTTGTCAATTATGATGGATTTAAATAATGCCTGATGAGGTCATTTTGATGTGTTTGAGTCCAGCCAGCTGAGCACCTCTTTCAGTCCTTGGCCAGAGCGGGCGCTGACTTCCAGTGTCGTTACGGGCTGAGGGGCAGATGCAATGATGTCATCCATTCTGAACAGTGACTTCATTTCGACTAGACTCATAGTACAAGGCAAGTCCCTGGTCGGAAGGGTGTGTGGGGGGAATAAAAGGGACACCGTCAACTTTAACATCCATCAGGTTACAAAGGCATATATTTGATATTTGAATATTGACATCCGTTCTAAACTTTTTTTTTTTATTATAGTGATGATTGTCAATCTGTTACATGTAGTGTTTAGGCACATGGTGGCATGGTTACCTTTTGTTGAAAATAATCAGTACGGAGGCAGCATGTAGAGGCTCCGCCGAAAGAACCGACAACAGCTGGATACAGGATGCTGATATCTGGAATATGTTGGCGGAGTCCACCATGAACTACAGGACAAGACACAACAACTCCTGTCAATTAATCTTCTTACTTTTTTTAAAACCTCAGATAGGTAACTGTCAATTTGATCATACTTTTCCAAAAAAGAAGCAAAGTAGAAGGAAACATAACTATAACACTGGAGCAGTCAGTGAAGTAACTGGGCCAGATGGGGCCCATGCAGCCTCCCAGCTCTCTCACTGTAACCTTTTTCCTCTTCAGCGTCAAATCTGTGAGATTGGTGCCGACCTGTGGCGAGATACAGGATGACAGATACAACAGGACGATATCCCCATGCGTCAAGTAAAAGACGTCGAGAAAAACATCACGGCTGAATTACTCACAGTCGGCAGAGTAACGGGCGGTTCTCCTATTCCACTCGATCCATCGCGTAAAGTGAGCTGTAGATGTAACGGGTTATAGATAACAACAAGACCTGACCTTATGTTGGGGTAGACGGTCCAGGAATGTACACAAACGAGTCACACACGTTATGTAGTTCGCTTGTTATACCTTAAGACTGACCAATTAAAGGATATTTTGGAGACGTTTCACCAGCAGCGTTTTTCCAACACCAGTCGCTCCAAGAAGCAGACACATTTCCACATTCCCCCCAAATAGGTGCTTTAATTTGCAATGGGATTTAGAATAACAGTCACGCTAACGTGATAGCATACATCCATGGCGCACACGACAAACAGCCTCGTCTGTTGCCGTGGTAATATCCATATCCACGTGATTTTACGCTCAGGCTGTGATAGGGTAGGATTTACGTCAATCACTAAAATGCTACTTCTAATTGGTTACTTCTGTGACCAAAGGTAAACCGGAATAAAAACTAACTGTGACGAATGTAGGCCCATCATATTTACAGAGGATAAGTTGAAATATCCTCATAGATATTCTATTCGAGAGGAACTTTTTAGGTTTTCATCAGTGATAGGACAGGAACGTGGAATATCTATCGAGCCGATCAGTATTTGTATTCGACTTGCCATGGAGGCCATGTTGAAGAAGGAGCTTGGAACCTCAATGCTGAAGTATACTGGATACTCTGGAGGCGGCTGCATCAGCGAAGGCCAGAGTTATGACACTGATAATGGCAGAGTTTTTGCGAAGATAAATCACAAGAGTCAGGTTCTTAATTTTGTTTTTGTGATCACATGCACAAATTATATCACAATAAAGGTGACAGTCTAATGCTATTGTACTTCTGCTAACTAATTAACTTATGCTTACTGTCTTTTTTTTATCAAGGCGAAACGGATGTTTGATGGGGAAATGGCCAGTTTGGATGCTATTTTACAAACAGAAACCATCAAAGTCCCGAAGCCTGTGAAAGTCATTGAGCTGGACACAGGGGGATCTGTGTTTGTCATGGAACACCTGGACATGAAAGGTTTGACAAAGTGAGAGCCATGTTGTGAACGTATTGCAAAATTGACGAATCAATGTAACATTATATTATTGACATTATTTATTAATTGGGTTTTGGTCTCAATGTACACACTGCTGTCTGTCCAAAAGGTACTCCACACAGCTTGGAGAGAAATTGGCAAATCTGCACCTTCACAACAAGAGAAGTCTGGATAAGCAAATGAGAGAACAACAAACCGTAGGTAATTACTAATGAATTTAAATTTTTATTATTTTATTTAGAAGCCTTCAGCAAGTTCTAAAAACAACATGCACATGAGTGTGGGCTCAGGTTAAATTGTAGTTTTGGACCACATAACGACTGCATGAGTGGACTGCAAAGGTAAACTTAGAGCCATGGGCTAATAGATGCTCCTGTGACTACCCTGAAGATCAACATCAAGGACTCTAACTAGTGCCATGGCTTTAGTGAGCTGGCGGAGGGAAATTATTGAAGTGTCACTGCTTTGGCTGGTTGAACAGCAGGCATGCTCTGCTGCTGCATTTAGAATGTTCTTTTTTAGACTTTTGTTATCTAGCTGTCCTATATAGATTATTCATTAGTCTCTCTGGTTGTTCCCAGGAAAAGGAGCAGGGCTTTCTGAAATGCCTCTCGTCGAAAAATATGGGTTCCATGTCGCTACTTGCTGTGGTTACCTTCCACAGGTAGGCTAAATTATAGTAAAGAGGACCCTGTTCACAAAAAAGACAAATTGGGCTATTTCCTGGCTCCCAGATTCGGCCGAGGTCACCTTTGATGGCAGAGCATTCATACCCGCCTGCAAGTGATGCACGATGCGGTTGCTCGGAATCCAAAATAAACCAATTTTTTCTAGCGTTGAGTGCACACATAATGGGCCATTTTCACATAATTATGTCCAAATGTAACTCATGGTGACAACGTGAATCATCATCGTTTAGCTGTGCCCCATGAATGTTATATATTATATCTCATCTGCAGGGAGACTACACTTATCAGGTTATTATTTTGCAGGAAAACGAGTGGCAGGATGACTGGGTGACGTTCTACTCCAGACACAGACTCCAGCATCAACTAAACATGGTGGAAAAGTCTTATGGTGACAGAGAAGCAAGGGAACTATGGTCCCATCTACAAGTATACTTTCATAATTTTTTCTTAACATACATTTTTTTTTTAAATTATTGAGCTGTTCCTCTGACGTTAAGCTTTTCTGTTTACTTCCTGCACTGACGATAAAGTTGAAGATCCCGCAGCTGTTTACTGAAGTGGAGGTTGTGCCCGCCCTCCTCCATGGAGACCTATGGGGAGGCAACGTGGCCCAGACCACAGAGGGACCAGTCATATTCGACCCCGCCTCCTTCTACGGCCACTCTGAGTATGAGCTGGGCATCATGGCGATGTTTGGCGGTTTCAGCAGCTCGTTCTACTCCGCATACCATGAGAACGTTCCAAAGGCTCCTGGCTTTTCGAAGAGAAACCAGCTCTACCAACTTTTTCACAACCTCAATCACTGGAACCACTTTGGCGGTGGCTACAAGAGCTCTTCGCTCCGAATCATGAAGGACCTTGTGAAGTGAAGGCTCCTCTGTGGCGTTAAAGGAATAGCTTCTGTGTCACGAAGAAACAAAGTACAAATGTGGAAGATTTCAACCAGCACAAAACTTGAAATAACTATACTACTATACTAAATATTAAATGCTGTTCAATAGATATTTCGATAATTGGGTCGATAAAAGCTCACACTCAAACTATTAAATGTAATTCTTGCAGAAAATGCGGTGAGTGCTGTGGTGCAACGTGAGGTTGAATCTTTGTTTAGTAAAGCCACATACTTTAAGACATAAATGTTAAATGTCATAAATCAAGTGAAGGGATTTGAACAGAGTTCAAAAGGCTGAATGGAGTAAACATGCAAACAATTCAAAAAATGTAAAATGGTTGGAAACAAATAAAGTGAAGAGTTAAACAAATAGCTAATGTGATAAAAAATTAATACATTTTAGATAAAATATAGAAGAGCTGATCTGTTCTGATATTATTTGTGTGTGTTGTTGTGTTGTGTGTGTGTGTGTGTGTGTGTGTGTGGGGGGGGGGGGGGGGGGGTGGTTAGTAACTTGGAAAAGTATGTTATTGACCTTTTTCCTTCACGTCTAGTTGATCGAAATAAGCAAACAAAATTATTCATACCAGCTTTCATCAGCTTTCATGTGACACTTCGTAGGATGTTTTCAAGGATTATTGTTAGCATTTACCATCTACCATCAGACTTTTGCCGCTGGTAGCGTTGGACGCTTGGGTCGCTCTGGTCGCTAGACCCCATAGAAAGTGAATGACTTCCGGTGATTTGGTCGCTCAATTCGCTTTTGGTGTGAACGTACAGAAAGTCTAGCGACCAGAGCGTCCAAAAAAAGTTGAAAATGATTTAACTTTATGCAAATTACTATGACGCGTATCAGCGACCAAATACTGACAGCCAATCGGAAAGTAGACGTTCTTTGCTTGCGTGGATCCCGGGGAACACCGAACACCGGCACTTTGGTTCCTACCTAATTTTTTTGGTTCCTTCCTACTGTCTTCACAAAATGTCAAGTGAAAGTTTAATCGCGGCTGTAACTGGGCACCCGGTGTTGTACGATCCAAGCCTTTTTCACTTCCGAGATCGCAACAAAAAGGTTCTGGCTTGGGCAGAGGTGTCACGCGTGGTTGGTTGGTCTGGTCAGTTAGTTAATGAAACGTTTGAGATTTTTGTAAAATAGGCGCGATACATGCCTGTTAACTGAGATCCTAGGCTAGCACACTAATCTTCCTTGCTCTGAATGGGAGGAACTCGTTTTCAAATATCGAAAATGCATTCGTTGGGCATAGGAATAATACGTTGTGCAAAGGAATAATACACGCATAGTCCTAATAATGCAATAATAATGCAAATGAATAATTCTTATTAGAAAGTTAATTAATTAATAAGGCTTATTTATAGAAAATCTTTGCGCTCTAGAACGGTCGCATTAAGCGGGATCATTTTCATTTGCTCTTCGTACCCCCAATCTAACAAACCAATCGCGTGGAGCCATGCTGTAAACAAAACACGTTTTGTTTAATCGGCAAGACAAGGGATAAATGAAGGGATATATCTCTTGCCTTTTATCCCTCTATTCCCGCTATTCCCCACTATTCACGGAGCCTGAGGTGAATCATTTAATTAAATAGTCTAATTTGACTTGACTAGGCTATCTATCTAGCTAGATAGATAGATAGCCTAGTCAAGTCTTTAAACGACACAAATCGTCTGGAATTTATTTAGGTGATTCGGCTCACACAGGACAGTAGCCTACAAGACCACAGAGAACAAGGGAGACAAGTCTGATTGGACATACACAAAATACTTCACATTAAAACTAGACACCCGTTGATAGATAGATAGGGCAGGCCTAGATAAATATGTTCCATTATTCGTCTTGTGGAGCCAGTCAGTCCGATGCCCGTATGCAAATTAGCCATGTGCGGTTGTGCGCCAATGTAAGTGAGTGAGCGACAAGTGCAGTTCATGATTTGCAGATGAAGATCAGTAAAACACGTTTTAACTAGACTACTAAAGCGCGCAACGTTTTTTTGGTCTCGGTTGTAATAACATTTTAGGAGTGTGTGTGTATATATATATATATATATATATATATATATATATATATATCACTATCTATATATATATACACACTATCATCTATAATATATATATATAATATATATATATATATATATATAATATATATATATATATATATATATATATATATATATATATATATATATATATAATATAATCAGTGGCGAGCGGTGACTTTTTACTGTGGTCATGCTGAAGTGGTCAATACCATGCGCGCCCCGTGGGGGGCATTATATTTTTTAATAAAAAAATATAATATGGTTAGTGGAAACAGCTTTTGATCAGTTGGTCCAGAGTACATTTGATCACTATAAGCGGTTGATTACTAAAACCGAATTGTTATTACAGTATTTCACTTATATTTTTTATGGAGAACATCATCTAAATGCCAGTTGTATAGTGTTTTTCAATGAGGAAAAATGTAACGAAAGCGGTCGTCAGCTCCAAACTCACCCGTCTGCACCTCAATCACAGACCACAGCTGGTTTTCCGCACAGCATTTACAGTAACTCACTGACACGTCTCAGATCAGCAGGCGCTGTTGCCGGTGTGTTTTTAAAACGAACTAGGCTAGTAGCGCCGCAGATTTCTCATTCCCCACCTTGTTTGACTAGGTATAGTTTTTTTTTTCCTCAAAAGTTCTCCGCGAAAACGGCACTGAACGCAAAGCCTGAATAGAATTAATATTTTCAGCCATTTTGACCAGGCTACACAATGAATGAACTGACAGTTTCCCGCTGAACAATACAAATAAGTCATTTTTGCGCATGCGCGTTGGCAGATAAGATGCTCCACTGACAGCTTTTTTGCCATTCAAAACGCCCATCTCCAGTAAGCACGGCCTTTAGCAACCTTTTCGCATGCGCGAAACAAGCTGTCAGCTTTACAGCTTTTCGCAAGCGAAATGGGACAGATTAGGCACGGATTTAAGACCAAAACAGTAAAACTAAGGTATCGTATAATTATTGAACACACTGCCAGATTAATATTTTCAATTATTTTTATTGAAGGGCTTGGGCATGCACTGCATTTATAGCTTATTATGACCGCTCGCCCATGATATATATATATATATGAGGGTAATCACTGTCGAAGCACGTTATCCAACAAGCAATACAGTCTCTGCAATATGTTCACTCTTTGATACGGCTGTCCTGTTCTAAAAAGCATACGGCTCCTTTAAAATGCGTATGCAAATTTGAATTGTACGTCATGAGCGACTTGCGCGACCAAAGCGAACAGAAATATTCGCAGCAATTTTTATGAGCGACCAAAGCGTCTTTGGTCGCTTTGGTCGCTTTTGGTGTGAACGTACAGTAAGCAGACCCACTGCCGGTCAAACCCCCGAGAGAATATCGGCCCTGGAGGGAACGTCTCTCCTGTGATCCTCGACTACGGTCTGGGAGCCGACAGCAGGAAACGTAGGCTAACACTTAGATTTCACCCAAGGCATAATTAAAAGTAGGCCTACATGTCTTTCTAACTGTTGGTCATCAACGAGGTTGTAAAGTAGTAACTTCAGGCACATCTGTCAAATTAAATCTTTTTTTACGATCTTTATTCATTCATTGCGCCGCGGCCGAACTGACGGGGTTTATGAATCTTAAAGACTACGTCAGGTTCTCCGACTCTCTGGTACTTCAGCAACAAGTAAATACTCGTATTGAGGGTTATCTCGGCCATGGTAGAGAAGGAATTGGGGTAAAGGAACTTTGGCATTGACTCTCTGAAGTCCATAATGAAACGCGACATAGAGGAAAAAGGGATTGTTGCCGTATGCGGGACAGCTGTCAGTTCACTTCGGGTCCATTTCTCCAACGCTCCATTGTTCCGTCCTTGGTCGTATGAGGAGTCCGCATATGACCGAGAGGTCGGAACAATGGAGCGTCGGAGAAATGACATGGTCCCGAAGTGAACTGACGGCTGTCTACTGAACATCTTTCTCGAATGCTGCGGCCGCCTGAGTTTGTTGTTGCTAGTGACGTAAAGAGGTCAACCGGTGGCTCTATTACTACTAGTTGAAATGGGCACAGCGCCACCTATCGTACCAGGGTAAGAAATGCTCCGGCCAATGAATCGATTTTCTCACCGCCATGGATACTCGAACTATGGCCTTAATCGGATTAAGCTGTGCATGTTAACGTATTGAGTGAGTGGTGAAGAGGGACCGACTGAGAGTCGTCACGACTCAGAGAGCCAGCTAATCGTGTGCTGTTCTAGGACTGAGTCTAGGACGCTCTTGTTGAATTTTGGCCAATGAGAGACAGAAATCAACCGGTTTCTTGGGGGAAAAAAACAAATGGGCTTAGTGAGCGAGCTATCTATTATTCACATTTGCCATCTGTTGCATGGGCGTATTTAAAGGATACATTGTACATATTTATAATTCGAAATTTGACCCAGCCTTTATACCACAGATACTCTAGGGCAGGGGCGATTCTAGGTTTCATAAACATCCGGGGCTTAGCCCAGAGGGAAAAGAAAAATATCCCTTTGGGCATACAAAAAAAATATTTATTTTTTTGTCCCCCCTTTATTGTGCATGCAAATTTTTTCGGAATGCTTTACCTAAATAAACAAAATATGCGGTTTACTATAGCTTTAAATAGCTACCTGACTGCTTTGCTGCTCATCCCCAAACATCTAAAGTTATATTCAAGTTATTTCAGAGTAAAATTAATGCAAGTGGGACTAGAGAGAGAGAGAGAGAGAGAGAGAGAGAGAGAGAGAGAGAGAGAGAGAGAGAGAGAGAGAGAGAGAGAGAGAGAGAGAGAGAGAGAGAGAGAGAGAGAGACGGAGAGAGAGAGAGAGAGAGAGAGAGAGAGAGAGAGAGAGAGAGAGAGAGAGAGAGAGAGAGAGAGAGAGAGAGAGAGAGAGAGAGAGCGCAAGAGAGTGACATGCAATTAGAATTATTTCTAGGATTCCACAATTCGGTTATTTCATACTCAATGCTCAGCTCAGAGTAGCTAGAGAGAGAGAAAAATATTATTTTATTTATTTTTACCCAAAAATTATAATCGGGGCTAATTAAATAATATCCGACGCCTTAGCCCCGAATAAAACAGCCTAGTGACGCCACCGAGTATAAGTACACAGGACACTGCCTAAGTATGAGTATAAGTACCCAGGATACTGGCTCAGTATGAGTATCAATAAACAGGATACTGGCTCAGTATGAGTATAAGTACACAGGATACTGGCTCAGTATAAACACACAATATACTGGCTAAGTATGAGCTGGAGTGGGGGGCGTTGGAGGCCCTTTGTGGCCCCCTGCCATCCGTCGGACCCCGTCCTCCACCACCTGACGTCCGGCCAGTCCATGGGAACGCGTCGACGTCAGGGGTGTTTCTAGGTTTCATAAACATCCGGGGCTTAGTCCAGAAAGAAAATGAAAATGGCAAAATTATTTCTATGCTTTATTTTGCGTGAACATTTTTTCATAATGCTTCACCTAAATAAACAAAATACGTAGTTTATTTATAGCTTAAAATAGCTACCTGACTGCTGTGCTGCTTATCGCCAAATGTCTAAAGTTCCATTCAAGTTACTTCAGAGTAAAATTAATGCAAGTGGGACAGACTTTACACACATCTGACTGGGGATAGGATAGATTAATTCACTTGAAGTGGTAAACAGGTTATGTTTTAAAACTTTATTCTCTTGCCAGAAGGACTATCTAGACTAGGCTATAAATAATTTTATATTTTTACTTTTATTTTTTCAACCCAAGAATTATATTCGGGGCTAATCAAACACAGGGTTCAGGGTCTGCGTTCAGGGCCTAATCGACCAGGTAAACACGCGTCCTGCCGTCCCCCGAGCTCCAGGAAACGCAACAAGTTCCAGCTGGTTAATATTTAGCTCAGACGTCGGTCACTCAATACATTCATGATCCAAAATCTGACCGCAGCTGACCTCAAATCTGGTGAACTGGGCTTTTATTTTTTTCACTTCATATGTTTCGACCAATCCTGTTGCTGGAGGCAGAGTTAGCAGACAAACTAGACCAGCACATTAACATTTTAAAATGTAATACAGACATTCCTGTATAATTAAGGTGTATGACGGCTCCCTCTGCTGGACAACAGTCTCACACCAAACTACATTTTCCGTTTGAACTAACGTAGCTATTGATGTGAGACGGGTTGGTGGATTGAACGTGTTGTAGTAGCAGAGAATGGCCTGCGGGGCAGTATGTACATTGTTAAATACATGAATAGTTTTGAATTTAGTAGTAATATGGAGGTTTCATATTTTTATAAAATAGATTATGTGAACATTGCTGAATAAAAATCATGTATATTAAATGTATTGCAGGAGTTTAGGTTGACATTGACCAAGTTAAAGGACAATTAAATGAACCGCACCAAACATGTAGAAGTTAATGTGGGGTTTTAATATATAAACAAAAACACTTGACAGAAGTTTCATACAATTTTGCAAAGGAAAGCAGAGGAAAACATTTTCCCAAATGAATCTTTTCAAAATGTCACCACCATTCCGAAAGCAAGTGAAGAGGTTTGTGTAAAAAGCAGTCCTCCTGACCAGCTCTGTCCCTGACTCTAAACCCTGACTCTCAACCCTAACGCTGAACCCTCTGAGGGCAGGAAGACCGCGCCTTCAGTGTAAAGGGTTCGAACCACAGAGAGGAAGAAGAAGAAACAGTAAAGAGTAGTGAAGTAGTGAGGTTAGTGACAGACGTGAGGGAAAGGCGTGTGGAAGCACACGGTTACGTGGGGTCAAGAAGATCACTCCCACTGGAGGTCATTGATCCATCAGCCTCAGACCGCTGAGCTCAGCTGGTCTTTTTGAGGACGAGGTGCAGATGAACTGAAGAGACGGGACCAGCAGGATGTCAGGATCAGGGCGGGTTCAGCTCAGGTGGGTCTACCCCTGACCAAACAGGATCAGGTGAGGTTCAGCTCAGGTGTGTCTGCCCGGACCAAACAAGGACATTGATGAGGTTCAGTATTCAAAAGATGCCACATTATCTGAACAAAGATAATCATTAAGATCTGGCAGCTTTAGGGCGCCTTGCTCAAGGACGCATCACTGTATTCTGAGGACTTGAAACCCGGCACCATTGATTTGAGAGTTGAACCCCCAGCCCCCTACCTAGTCCACTATGTCCAGATAATGCAAACTTACGAAGAATCCTTGATGGTAGAGTCCTGGTTGTCCTCAGGATTTGCTTCCAGATGTACGGCTTCTCCATCAGTCCTCCAGATTCCTGGGTCTGGTTACAAAAGGTAAATTTGTCTCTAATGTAAGGTAACAAACACAGTAAGTATTGTAACTTTGTCTCCAATGTAAAAAGGTCACAAATACAAGTAGTAATTGGGCTCTAATGTAAGGTCACAAACACAGGAGTAGTTGGGCTCTTATGGCGCGTAACAAAGTAGCAGCTGTAGTTTGTCTGGTAACCAACCACAGTAGTATGCCGTAACTTGTACTGGACAAACTAATCCTGCATTACAACAACTCCACTCTGTTTATTTTATGCAAACTTACGAGGATCCTGGTTGGTAGAGTGATGTCGTCCTCCGGGTCTTGGCTCTCCATCAGCTCTCCTCCGCAGAGTCCCTGGTCTTGAACAAGACAGCACGAGTCGGGCCCCAACGTCTGGTAACAAACATGTAGTTTTTATTTTAAGCTCCTTTATTTCCACTTTGTTGTTAGGTTTAGTAACAAACTCATATCCTTGTTGGCAGAGTGATGGTGATCCTCCAGATTCACGGGTTCCGCCTATCCGGCTCGCCTCCGCTCCAGAAAACACGTTCTTAAGTGAGAAAACACAGCGGTAGTTGGTTTAACGCCATGTCAAAGTAACAGCTGTATTTTGCCCTTGTAAGTCAACATGTAAGTAAATAACAAACTTACGAAGGAATCCTGTTGTCGATTCCTAGTCTCCTCGCAGCGTCTCAGCTCCTCCACCAGCTCTGCTCAGACAGCGTCTGGTCTGAACAAACAGCGGAAGAAGAAAGTCTTGCTTCAAACATGTGGTAAAACAAATGTTAGTTCGTCTGGTATATATGGTACAAACGCCGGTAGTTTGTGGTAGGCAGTATTCTACCGAGAAGTGGCAGTGAGTGTGTGATCACTTCATAGTCAGCTCCATCTACTCCACGACAGAACGTCCTTTCACCAGGGCAGGGCCTCCCACCAGCTCCTCCACCAAGCAGGGCCTTCAGCACGGCTCTCCTCCATCAGCTCCTTCAGCACGGCTCCTCCATTCAGCTGCCTTCAGCCCATGGATTCCTGGTCTGGTTACAAACACAGTTGGTCTCAGCAGTAAATCACCTGGGGACGCAACACACCCACCTCCTGCATCTGAGGTTCACATTTGTAAAATGGAAGACAAATTAAAAATATTTAAACACTTAAATTAGACAACTTCTGCAGATTGTCGCGTTCAGCAATTCATCCACTACGGTCGTAGCAGCACTAGTAACAATAATGGCTCATATGACTCTTGCATAACCCCGTATGAATTAACTGCAAAATCAAGCTTTGGCACAGAATTTAAAGTATAAGAGATCAAAACCAGACCTAAACTACCGTGATTTAGTGTTTCAGATGAAAGCTTGGCGTGGTTTACCCTCTGGTCCGGTGCTTGCAGCCCTGGTCTCCAGCCTCAGTCAATCCGGTCCTTCCTGGCCCGACAAGCCTTCCCGGTCCCCAGCTACCTTTTCAGGCTACAGCAGCAGGTTTTACATCCGATTTGCCCAACAATAAACTTAATTGACTGCATCCGAAACCAAGTTAAACAATTAATTGAACTATTATTTATAACTCAAGGTTCTCAAGTGGTTCAAGCCCATGCATTGAAACTGATCTGAGAAGACTTCTCCAGTGGTTCTCAAACTGATCCAATTAAAAGGGCCGCAGGTTTTTCATTCCAGCCAAGCAAGAACACACCTGATATCCAATCGGGGTGTTTCATTCCAACCAAGGAGAGCACACAGTGGCTGGAATGAAACACCTGATTTGGGATCAGGTGTGTTCTTGCTTGGCTGGAATGAAAACCTGCGGCCAACAGCGGCCCTTTAATGGATCAGTTTTGAGACCACTGCTATACTCGCACACCAGAGCACTGACCTGTTCTGGAAGGCCCTTCTGAGCAGGAGGTGGCGGTCTGGCTCTGGGTGAGGAGGTGGACGGTCTGGCTCTGGGTGAGGAGGTGGGAGGTCTGGCTTCTGGGTGAAGAGGGTGGAAGGGTCTGGCTCTGGGTGAAGAGGTGGAGGTCCTGGCTCTGGGTGAAGAGGTGGGGGTCTGGCTCTGGGTGAGGAGGCAGACACCCTTGGGACAAACTACAATGTTTACCTTTTTAACCTTGTACAGTTCTAGCGTTTCTACTGTAAACAATGTGGGAAGGACGGCCATTATTTTTAGCTTTTGATATTATAATTATCTTGGTAACTGCAACCACCTTCTGTACCGATAGCGAAAATATGTTGCCACTTTCTGATGACATAACCTGTACTTTGATTGTAGTCGCTTTGGATAAAAGCGTCTGCTAAATGCCACTAAATGTAAGAATGCACCAAAGTCGGTGTTTGAACCTCATTCCATTTGGTAGGGTTTTAACTTCTGTGGCATTAATGACGGCAGATCTTTCGGAACGTACAAAAGCTTGAAGTAACAAGAACACTAAGCAGGTATCGATAATCAAATATACTCAGCATCATTCAGGTGCCGGGTTCCGTTGAAGAAATGTAAATTGTCTTCACCTTGAAATGATCTTCGCCTTCATGAACGTCAAAAATGGGCCGGCAAGTAGAACGCGTTTTGGTACGCAGCGAGAGTCCCGTCACGTGCAACGTGGTTAAAAGTACGGCGCAAGCCGTCGGAAAATTATCAAACATTGTACGACAGTACGTGTCAGTATGTATTATATCAAACGTAAGTTTGTTTAAGATAAGTGCAAAATTCCCAATGGAAACGAACGGAAAATTAATTTCCGTTTGCAACGGCTCGAGGTTTACGCAATACAATCCAAGAACGTTCCGCCAGAATTCCTTCAGGGGACTAAGCGTCCAACTAACTGCCAGGTGGTTTCTTATGGTTATCAAGACTACAACGTTCTATGCTAACCATTGGGACTAAATCAAGTTCCCAGCACTCGGAACCTTGCACGGCGGGAAGCCCACACCGCCGACGGAATCCGAACATCCGGCCGGAAACCAACGCAAAGAAAAAACATAACAAGCGCCTCCACCTTGAGGCTTGAACAGGAGGAAGATCCTGAGTCCACGCGATGGTCTTCATTAAAATACAGCCAACAGAACTTGACCTTGATGTGGATCTGTTTTGTTGGCTGTTGGTCATTACTACTATTAAGTGTACCTATTACATTATTTGCACCCAGTTGTGGTACACAGTTATATCAACTCAAAACCGTACGAAGAACCAAACTAACCATGTACGTCCCACAACCAACTTTAACCTAAAATCAGATCATACAAAACCATGTTACATTTTACAATTATCTAGATTATCCAGGGTACAAACTATACAAGGCAAATCTAATGTTGAGCTCACAGAGAGCTGACACAGTAGCCTGCTAGCGTCACCCTGACCGCCTCATCACCAACAGCAAATCATGCCAGCGGCAGCCAACACAGTGTAAGCAGGTCAGTGAGATGTGGAGATCTGAGTGAAAGGACTGCCATAATAAATAAGAAAGCCCAATTTCCTGAGACTATTCCAAACATCTTCACTGGTTTAAAGATTATACAGACATGACAATGCCAATTGTGTTCTATACCTTGTCTGCTCCCTGTACTTATTAAACTCTACATCTCCATCACTAGAGTGTTGCATCCTACTTCATGGGGTGTGTTTGAGTGAGGCAGGAGATGCATGCTGGGATACAGTGCTGTGCTGAAGTCTTCAGTTCTACAGGACAGCGCCCCTCAGGAGACCGAGTATTGGAGAAACTGTCCGTGCATCAGTTAACAGAGCGGAATACTCCTTCTAGATGGCGCCAGGATTCTCAGAGGAGAAAGGCAAGAGGAAGAGTGAGGTCTTCTTCCTCCAGCCACTGGACACAACACGGTTTGCATCAGAGTACCGATGGAACACTTTTTAAACAATTCTCCTCTTTACACCTTGAAGTCCCCAGTGGAAGGTTTCCTTACCTCCCAGCTGAACGAGCACAACTTCATGCTCGAAGAGCGCATAGTTGGAGTTCCCAGATTGGTTCTGATTCAAGGGAACCAATCGTTCAGCTAGTCCTGTCCGAAACAAATGCATGTACAAGCCTGAGAAGACCAAATGAGAGAGACCAAGATCGCACAAGGGCTCTCCATCAAGTCAGCCAGGTAGGAAGAGCCGTCTCATTACAGGTCTAAGGTC
>OLKM01002595.1:0-62083 GCA_900291075.1 Melanogrammus aeglefinus
TAATCACACATCACTGCTTAAAAAGAGCAACTGTTTGATAAAATAAATAATTACATATACTTCAGGGGACCTTTAAAATTGATGTCCCCTCAAGGCTCACCATCACCACCATTAGATAAATGTTATATCAAAAGCTGATAATGGTGATGATCAAATTTGCAATGATATTAACGAACTTGCAGGAAGATAAAGCAAATCAGGTGTGCCAGAAGGGCAGTGATCTCCCCAAAAGACAGACAGCCTTCCTCACCACCGATGGGCTCCCGATTTAGTAGACCTAGGATTAAATTAGTCTCACGGCCCGATTCCACCGGACGCGTAACGGCTGCGGCACGGATGGGCCGCGGTCACCGCAGCAGATAGCTTCCACTATAATCAATGAGACCATTTCCACCGGGCGCGCTGCGGAACATCTCATCTCAATTTTCGAAATAAAACACAATACTCAGCTCATGTAGTCTATCACAACTTCACATCAACATAAATACGTCATGACCGGTGGCACCAGGTCAGCAGTCAATCAATCAAAGGGTCTCAGAGGGTCGGCAACACGGACGACGAGAGACTCATTGTCTAAGTTCAGCAACATGAAGTCATTTATGTACCAAATCATCCTTTTTATTCGAGGACAATGGCCAGGAGGACAATGGCCGGAAGGACAAAGCATGGCATTTAATTGCAGTAGTTTTGGGAGTGGAAGGTGAGTACATGAGGTTTAGGATTATCGCGTGATCTCGTGTGAATACGTCTGGCTCGCAAGGCAGTGCTGCGCTGCCGTAACGCGCCCGGTGGAAGTGCACGCAGGGCAGAAGTCGCAGCCGTTCCGCGGCCCAGCCGTGCCGCAGCCATAACGCGTCCAGTGGAATCCCGGCGTAAGGGCGCACTCACATGAGGCAAGTTTGCCTGTTCCGTGCTGCAGGAAGATTTAGCACGATTCCCCCCCTCCCCACTCCCCCCACTGGCCCTTGGTAACACTGCTCCCAAAGGCCATGGCCTGGACACGATTGCTCCTTCATACATACGTCATCACGTCGTAATACGATAAATACGTCATCACCCAGCGTGGTGTCCAGCTGTGACTGAATGCTGTCGTCGGCCCAAATTTCAAGTAAACACTCGACTTCACTATCGCACCAACGTAAACCCACTCGTGAACCGCTTGCTGCCATTGTTTAAAATTGTTCTGGGGAAGAAGGGCATGGTCCTATAAAGAGAGAAGGGTCGCGCAAGGACTTCGTCATCCATAGGTCAGCTCATGTTGCGTATCCGCGCGTGTGTGCATGTCATCTCATTAGCATCTGTACTTTGGCCACGGCACACCTCTCCCAAGTGTGCTGTGGCCAAGGGGCTGTTCCGTGCTGGAATACGGATGGCGTGGTCACACTAGCCAAACGTTCTAGACTTTGGTATTCAAATTAGCTCGGGCAGGGGGCCGCCGGCCCTAGTGTGAGTGGCCCCTAACAGGCAATGATCTCCTTTACAGATGAAACAGCCTTGCTCATCACCGCTTGGCTCCTGAGTTACTGGACCTAGCATAGAGTGAATCAAACAGGCAGGGATCTCCCTAACAGACAGACAGCGTTCCTCGTCACCGCTAGGTTCCTTGGTAATGAACTAGCATGAAGTCAGACAGGAGGGAATCAGTACAGGGAATATGCAACTCTCGCAGCTTCTCAGCTGAGCAGGGCTCTGAGGACTCCTAGTAACCACCCGCACCCCGGTGAAGGGGGGGCTTAGTGATGAACATATGGGAAGGCTATGGATCCTGCTGGTTCCCTGTCAGCTTAAGCCTCACTTCAAAGTTCAGCCTTCGCCCTTGGGCCGCTCAGGATGGCCCTCGCTGCATTGCACAGATCAGAGCTAAATAAATAACCCAGGGAAAACCAGCGCAGATCAATCTCTCTAAGCCCCGCTGCCGACGAATACCCATGATGTTCGATAGAGGACGGCAGCGCCGAGCAAGGTCACTGGTTATACTGGGCAAACTGTTTCAACTGGTCCTCAGTCACCATGTGTTTATACTGGACCAACTCTGTTTCCACTGGTCCTCACATCATGTTTATAATGCGCCAACTCTGTTTCCACTTGTCTTTACACCGTGTTTATACTGGGCCTGCTCTGTTTCCACTGGTCTTCACTTCGTGTTTATACTGGGCACACTCTGTTTCCACTGGTCTTCACTTCGTGTTTATACTGGGTCTGCTCTGTTTCCACTGGTCTTCACCTCTTCATAAACCCAGAAATAGTAAACAACTCCCATACTCCCAATGCAACATCTCCGTACCGTAGCCTTGACATGACCGTCACCACTTTGTTATTTTATCATATCTGTTAACATTTACCCGATGGGGCGCCTCAGTGGTTCACCAGGTAGAGCGTGTACCATTAAGGCCCATTCCTTAATGGTACCAGGGTTTGATTCCTGCCCCTAGTCCTTTGCTGCATGTCTTTCCCTCTCTCTCCCCTGCCTGTCTTTCTCACTCTACAATAAAAAGGATAAATCCTTCAAAAAATAAATAAACGGATATAAATATAAAAAATATAAATGAAACACCATTTTAAGTAAAATACCATGTTGTATGACTCAAACTGAAGTTTGTTTGGAGGATCTCTTCATCTCGTTTCGGAATATGGGGCAACATTCAGCTTTGAAAATATTTCTCTTCCAAGGGCACAGAACACAAATGTTGGGAGGCTTGATAAAGAGCTTTTGTTACCTTCCTTTACTTTCAAACCTAATGTGCAGGGCCATCATAGACCTAACACAGACGGAAGTAGTACACAGAGAGAGGGGGTAGTTCTGAACACAAAGAGATTGTGTGGGGCTGAGACAGAACAGCTCTTCTCTAAGGACCGACACCAGAACTCAGCAAACAGAAAATAAACAATTTCTGAACATTCAAAACCTAAATCTCACTTATCAACTCTCCCTCAAAACTGTCACACGTTTGGACTGTACTAAACAAAGCCTAAATATAACTTCACATTGTGCCTCAACCCTAAATGCACAATAGCATAATATGATTTTAATAGTACTGTTATGATACGGTGAGTGCATACATGCTCAGTATGGGGCAGTCCCAGTGGGACTAATCCGTGCAAGGTTAACGGCCTGGTCTACCAGTCGGATTAATCATCAGATCACCAGGTTAATGCTGGATTATTGCTTGATAGCATGTCCCCACGGTGAGAAGCAGCGACTGTCAGAAGAAGTTAGGAGCTTGTGTTCCTTCTCAAGGACTTTGACATGACTGGCCAGGAGGGGAATGGTAGAGCGCCAGAGAACATTCGGAGCCATCCAACGGCTGTGAGCTACTGCCATCCTCAATGTTACACAGGGACATGTCTGCAGCATGATGCCTCTCTTACAGCACAGTGCGGCTCCACTGTTGTTGTTTAACCAGATAGAAGCTTTCCTGTGCTTTTCCCTCAGTTTCCCTCGGCCTTCAGTTGGGTCCGAGCGACCGGAGGAGACGGCTCACTCCCGCCTGGAAGTGGAGCTCACTTGATGGCTGCCACGGCACGCACACCAGATATCAGAAACAAACAACCTCCTCCAAACCCCCCAAAGAAAAAAAGATAACCAAAGCATGTTTTAGCAGCCCCGAGGAGCGAGAGACCCTTCATCCAGTCAGATATAAGACAACAAGGCTGGCTGACATTGGGCATCGGCACGCCGAAAAGGGTGAGACCAACACAGAGCTTGATGAGAGGTGTGACATGAAAACAACACATTCAATGAGCAACTTTTTTTGGAGTCGATGTTGTCCTTTGACAACGTCTCGATGCAGATATGTTTGCTGTAACATCCAAATCAAATCCCATTCGAGCACCCAATGTATTTATTGGTTTAAATGACAGGACATATTAATTCAGTTTAGAAGAGCTGCAGAGCAAATCATGAATTAATTAAACCAATTGTGATATATCAAACCTTAGTTTAATGAATAAAATCTTGGAAAAGAAGGATAGATTAAATTACCAAGAGTCATCAGACTAGCATTACCACTACCACTCAACCTAGTAGTAGTATTACCAATAGCACTATCAATATCATTACCAATAGCACTAGCATTACCAATAATATTAACAATAGTACTCCCAATAGCATTACCAATAGCACTACCACTACCGATAACATTACCAATAGTCCTTCCACAAGCATTAGCTCTACCATTACCAATTACATTACTACAACCACTAGCATTACCAGTAGCACTACCACTACCATTAGCAATAACATTACCACTACCACTAGCATTGCCAATAGCACTTGCATTACCAATACCACTCCCACTAACATTACCAATACCACTCTCACAATTAGATGATCAAATTAATATATCAGCCCTATACATGCTATATCTAACAGCCATGGCCAATATGCAATTCGTTGTTTTTTTTTGCATGGCATTTGTCCTTATAACGGGGCGGGGCTCAACCTGAACCCCCCAAAGTGAGGATTTCATAAAACATGTTAGTGATGTTTTTCTCTTTGCATCGTTTTATGTGTGGAAGGTGTTGTGTCCTTCCTTTACTCGGAAACAATCACAAACATGCACTGTCAAAGACTGATTTTACAGAAGAAAAACTGCTTCAATGTTGTAATGTTGAGGCCATTTCAAAAGATGCATAATTAAAACACATAACCACGGAGGCCGTTTTTCACTTTTGTACGCACTGGTTATTGATGTTGTGTGTTGCTCGCCATGAAACCTCCTGCAGGGGAGATTTGGCAAACCAACAAACGCATCAGCATTACTATTAAAATAATGAGTGCTCTATTCGCTTAATACAAAAGATACTAAAAGTTCACCTTGGGATCCAGCTAGTTGCCGACGGACATGTGTGCAGTCCGAATCTGGAGGACAGCCAAACACTTTTTACCCCCCCTCCCCCCATCGTTAGATATTTGGCAGAGGATTTTTGTTTGGTCTTTGTGCAAATGAGCAGGTAAATATGCAGGTAAACAAAGCATCTGATACACATTGTTTGTGCAGCTGGATCCGGCTACATCAAGCACTGACGGGGAATGAAGAACCACCCCCCCGTTCTTCTGCCAGGTCCCAACGTGCACGGTACATACAGAGCAAGGCCAGCACTAGATCACTTAACCATGGTGCTACACGAGACTTCACGATTACCACTAAGGGAACACGGAAATAAGAACAATATATGGGTGCTCACCTATTTACTACCAAACGTTACATGAAGTATGAGAGGAATGAAGATTCATGGAGCTGGGGAGGGCTGGTGCAGCTACCGCCTTTAGCTGAACGGTAAGCCTGGGCTGCTGGAGGAGCACTCATTACTGAAGATTAGAAAGCGATTACTTTCCTCTTGATTTCATTTCTGGTTGGGATGTGAGATCGAGGTATCACACATATTCCCACAAAATAAAGCAACCAGATTAAAACCATTTTGAGTACCAATTACATCAAAATAAACTTGTCCTCACCTGCAATATAACAAGAAAGCTATCCAAGTGAATATACTTCTGAATAAATTAATTGGCTATGCATATTCTAAGCTTTGACAAACATATGGTGTATATAGTCTAACTCAAGGAGGAAGTTCAAAACACTTATTTACTGTTGAACTTGCCATTTACGAAAACCAAACTTTTACGAAAACCAAAACCAAAAACGAACGGAATTTTACGAGGAATGGAAACGAAAACCAAATGGTCTTCAACTGTTCCGGAACAGAAACGTTATTCTTAAAACCCCAAAACCGGTTAATAACAGGTTTTTTTCATTCTTTATATAGCGTATACAATTTCACAAAAGCATAGCCTATTTTATGAAAAAAAAATATATATAGGCCTATATATATATTTCCGGTCACTTCGCCGCCCGCTAAGGTCAGTTGTCACAAATTCCCACCACCAACCCTGGCGAGATGCAATTTGGAAGCAACAGTTGCACTGAGCTCTATCTTCGAATGAAGATGTAGAGTTAAATTGGAAGTTGTTGGAGAGACTTGGGTATTTGTCAGCATCATAGAAAATACAACATATTCGCTTATGGAGGGGTTAAAAACGATTGAGCGAGCCTCTATATCTGAAGAATTTCCATGGAATAATGGATATACAACTTACAACCAGATAAGGAGTGTTTCTAGCCCACTTATCCAGAAATGATTTTGATACAAAATTATATTTATCATAGAGTATAGGCACCGCACGTCAGCAGCAGTGCCTGGTATGTAAGATGGATATCGCAAATATCTTTGGATGCTGCCTGTGATTTATGATTTTTGCGCATTTAGACTAAATTAAGGGTAAATTAAGGGAAAATACCAATAACTAGGTCTATTGTAAGGTATTGACGTCGACCACAAAAATAGACTAGGCCCAATAACACTGCCGGAACGTTATAAGAAAACAAACGTTATATTTACGTTCCGAACCGGTTTCAGGAACCGATATGTTGGTGGCGGAACGCAAGAACGAAAACGTTAAATTATACCGGTTCCGTTCGGAGCGGAACGATTGAAAAATAAATTTCGTTTTCACAGCCCTGGTATCAACCAACAAATGGCATCCAATCAAAAAGTATGAACGGCTTCAGAGCTAAAGGATTTTTGAAAAGATCAAGCAGTGTAGAGAGGCAGTTGCCTGGATATTGCTGGAAAGACTGCAGCACTGGTGTGATCCAAGGGAAGGTGATAAAGCTGTGGATCTCCACAAGGCTGTACCGATGTCCACACATGGCCTCCAAGGGGAACAGCGCCTCTGCCCCTGACGCTAGCTCTAACAGAAACCATGGGACCTAATGGAAGACCCTGACAGAAACCATGGACCTAATTGGAAGCCCATGACAGAAACTGACGTTATTCAGGTCAAGGACTATTTATCAGATAACATAGCCACAACTGTTAAGTTTTCTGCACATTTGCACATTTTGGAAAGCTGTATTCATTTCATCGAGTAGTGCTTTTACCAGCTCACTGAGCAAAGGGAAAGAAAATAATTTCCACTATACATTTTAAATAGTATAGTGTTTAAAATATAAACTACAATAAAATAATGTCAAAAAATCAAAATCAAGTGTTCTTCTGGAGATTAAATAAGTAACGTTTCTAAGGAGCACAGAGGAATCACTATGACGCAAGAGAAACTGTGAAACCAACTTGTGTGTCCTTGAAAAAACTGGACAAAACAAAACAAATCACACCTATGGAAGAATGGGCCAGCCCACCTACTTCAACACATTTTATTGAAAAAAAGTAATTATCTAAACTTGACCCCAAAAAACTACAACAATAACAACACAATACAAGAAAATTCACGAGGCAATTATTATTGTTGGAGGAGTTAGTCGTTAGTTCACTACCTGCATGTTAGCTGTTTTAGGAATTTTGGACCATTTTATTAACTTGACACAGCAGGGTGTGGAACAGAAGACATAATGGCCAAGGACGTATGGGGATGGGAGTCTAGAGGAAGGAGTGGGGACACTTAAAGGTCCCGACTCCAGCACTCACTCATTAGCCCCGAGGACTGACTTTAGCTTTAAGTCCTTGCTCTCTTGATACCACCACACGTTTACAGGATTGATCTGGAGGGAGAGAAGAAGAGGGAGAGGAGGAGGGTGAGACAAACAACAGACACACAAAGAACTAGAAGCACAAGCTCATATCCAGGGATCTGCTCACATCTGCATGCATAATTGCCAATTAATTTAGATTTCTTTTCCCTCCCTGTCTGGAATCCATTATGTGATGGCGCAGCACCTGAAAGTAAATTTATTAAATCGCTCTGCAACATATATTATTTAATGAGAAAGGATTTCATTTCGTGAGCTCTGACGATCGGACATGTTGCTAGTCCACGGATTATAATGATGAAATGAGCTTGTATGTAGAGTAATGATGCAGGCACACATGTACAAGGAACTGTGGTGATGTACTAGCTGCTATGTTGGTATGATTACCTGGTCATGACCGCAGTTTCCCTCTGTGGTCTAGACTTCCACGGGGCCACAAAAGAGGCACCATTGCACACTGTCTTCAACAAAGTAAACACATTTAATTAGGAAGGTTATATTGAACCGCTTTCTAACTTCAATTCCAAATCGCACCCAAAAAAAAAAAATGGGTCTAATGGAAAATGAGTTGTATTGGAATTCTAAACGTTGATGATGCGCTTCTGTGAAATGTACGTTATCCAAATGTAATGCAGAATAATAATGTAGGCATTCATTGAAAAGTTGCTGCTAAACAAAGTGGGAAAAGATCAATACAGTTTATTATGTTTGGTAATTATATTAATATCTAGAGTGAATTTCTAATGCTTGAGGCTTGGTTTCTTATGGTAGATTGAAGTGTAACATGCTCATTCAGCAGGGCCCGTCTGGCCTTGTGTTTGCTAGTTTGGTCGATTATTGTGACACACTGAAGGTTAGCGTCACCAGAGATCCAGGCAGGAGCACGCAGGTGCAGACACTTTGTGCTGTCCTGTTGCCATCGTTCAACAATAGAATAACCAATCTGTTGACAGCTTTGGTTTTACTGTGGATGTCATTCAATGAGTTGACAATCCAAGGCTCAGCCAATGCAGCAGAGATCCTGCAGGTGAGTCCCCATTTCTGGCCTACCAGTCCTACACAGATCAAAGCTGTTTACCCCAAGCACAACCAGCAAGCTCAGAAAAGCTGGTGGTGTATGCTATGCTAGAGGCTTGAGAAGAAATAAAAATATGTTTCCCGTATTCCAACTTCCTGTCCCATCATTCTGACCAAATGTAAGATGTCATGTATGATTCCAGCATGCATTCAGAGAAACATGTCTACCGGCGATTACAGAGTCTTAATGACAGACTTGTATACACTGACGTTACAGAGGCCTGGTTTGGTGGGCACCTTGATCCAGATGCTGGGTTGACTGGCACGCGAGGCAGAGGGATTGGCCTTTACGTGATTCAAAGGTCTTGTCGGATATTCACCCTGTGAGCTACCACAAATATGGTGTAGCCTCAGAGTCTACACTCTGCCAGTTACCAAAGGACTTAAATCCGTTCCTTGCCATGCTTCCCATTCATAACATGCCCGCCCAGACAGAACAAGATTCTGGCCCTATGCTACAGTTCTTTTCCCCCACTGTCTGGGGCTGACCCAAAACTGTGTCAAGTTTATCCCTAGTGCTGCTCTGCCCTGAGGAGGGAAACCCTCATCAAAAACCAAGAGTTCAGCTGATATCCATCCTGACGCCCCAGAGTAGCGATGACTGCACAGACGGGGGGATGTTAAAGAGTCCTGACATTGACCATCTTACGGATGAGGTGGGCTGTTAGGTTTCTACCTGTGGACAAATGTTATCCCTTGTGAGATTGTTAAGGTGGTACCCCAATAGTACGCCCTGTCTGACTAAAGCCATGGTGGTGAAGGTGTTGTTGGTCAGAGAGATGTGTGTGTTTTAGGGCCCTTGATGACTGAGCTCCATTGGTGATGAAGGGTGGTGTATTGATAGAGAGCGCCGTGTGTAATTAAGGGGAGGGCACCCCCGGCACCCGCAGGCATTCTTCAACATGTTCATCAAAATAAAACAGACTGAAAAGGGAAGTGAAATTTTAAAGGAGAACATGCAGAATTAACAAGAAAGATAGGAGTTTTGGCAACAGGTTAGGTTTCTGCTTGGGGGGGGGGTCATGGTAACTAATGTTGACACGACGAGCAGAGAAGAAACGAGGCTGCAAGTTGTGGGTTTTCAGATGTGACAAAGCCGCTCGCACAAGAGGTCGAATACGTTTTTACCTGAAGTTTGACAGCCTCCCAATTTTCAGGAATGTCATTCTAGAACCTAAAAACCTCATCCTGTTCTGACAGTGGTCCCTCCCAGCCCCTTTTTTACCATTTGGTCAATATATGTTGAACCACTCTAGAGAGCTAGGCAGAGAGACCACAGGCCCTGACAATATTTATTAGTAGCGGTTTTACAAACTTTGGACCTTGATTTGACAAAGTGGGCTGATTCTTGACCTAAATGGACAGAAACTTGAAAGGGTAAAGGGTGAATGGTTTAATTGTCTGAGGAGACCAACATCGTTTGGCTCACGTCCTTGCACACTCAACACTGGCACATGGATTAAAAATGTGCAAAATAAAGTGCTATCTTTCAGTCTCATCCATGCATAGGAATCATGGAGCTGGTTTGACCAATTGGAGCTCCTCTGTGCGCTTCCACTCAAGGGACAGGTGCTACAAGTTGTATATAAACGTACAAGTACCTCTATAGATGGAGATCGACTATGAGTGAGGTTTTAACGCAAACACAGAGAGGTGCTTTGCATAAAAAATAGCCAGCAATGAATGATCTGCATTGGTAAAACTGCCAAGGTATCATGTTGATAAGAGTCTTTGACCCTATTTTATTATTCATACACATTGGGCCTGCATTAATATGTACCGTAATCTGCTGGGGGAGGTATCCTCAGCATCCAAGGCCAAATGTGCTCTCTTCCAAAATAGTGAAAGTCAGCAGTACAGTACACAAACAACTCTGCCCCTCTTATATAACAGAGCGGGTTTTCCGAGGCCCGAATTCCATGTCGTCTTGCCTCTTCACTTCTGGATACCAGTATAAATAGAGAGGACAAACAATGCAGTCCTGCATAAACCATGTTATAAAATCAATGCATTTGCAATTTAAACACTAAATCCTAAAGCCAACATGCCGGCATGAGAGAAGCCCTGAAGAGGTTCCCGGGTATAAGAAGGATAATGTGAAATCAGCTGTACTCTGGTTATGTAACAAGTTGAATCAGGACTGGCATCAGGATTCACAATTGATGGATGAGGAAAGCAAGGGAAAATAGATTGGTGCTTAATGCCAGCGCGCAAATAATCAAATCTGAGCATTGCAAGCTTGGAGACCTGACCCGCCGGTCGTTCATATGAAGTCCTATGTAATCCGGCCTGTTCAGTTCTCAGTCTGTACTGCAGGACCGTGTTCGGAAATGGTGGATTTGTACCAATAGGACATGTCCCCCCACAGGATATGAAAAATAATAAGCCAAATATAGCATAAACATTGGGAGGATAATTGTCGGCGGGCTTTTGTGTCGTGTTTGCGATGTTATCAGTCCAAATTTAATGGAATGACCGATAAATTGCATTGTACACACACACCAATACAGAAAGACGGTTTAAATCGGTGGACTGTAAATTAATCAGAGGCTCTTCTGCAGTAGAGGTATGCTGCATCCATTGTGCCTCTACATATACAACTCTGGCAAAAGGGAATTGTGCATTTGTGTATCGACATAGCATAGTGCAAGCAAAACAACTCAAGGATAAAGTCAAATGGAGTAAATTAAATGAGACGTGACAGCTCTTTGTCGGAGAATCTATTTCAAATCAAAGCGGACCATATTCACAAACGTCCTTGTCTCGTTGTGACGCGAGGGATGCTGCTTTCAAGCACACCCACCCACCAACACACACACCCCCACCCACCTATTCGACCCACGCATACACAAACACACACACACACACACACACACACACACACACACACACACACACACACACACACACACACACACACACACCCACCCACCAACACACCCCCACCCACCACGCAGATCCCAAATAACATACAAACCCCATCAACACACACACACCCCCACAAACACACACAAACACCACAGCACCACCCACCCACCTATCCCCACCCACGCATTTATCAACACACACACACACACACCCTACCAAGCACCAACCAACACACCCCTACCCAGCCATCCCACCCATACACCACGCAGATCCCAGATACACACAAACCCCACCAACACATACACACACACACACACACACACCCCACCATGCACCCATACCCACAAACCCTTCACAACCCATGGAGGGAGATTCTGCTCTATGTTTACATTGTATCCTAGGTTGGCACCTTTACCGTAACATTGAGCACCTGGGTCCAGATGGGTGCAGAATCAAACCACAGCCCTACTCAGTAACCCTGTTGGTTCTTGTAGGCTCTGGGAGAGTGCCCCTACATCGGGTGCTAAGAGTGGGCCGGGTGAATGCTGCACGTCAGGAATACCACCAAGGAGCCCCCTACTTTCTTTTAAATGAATTCCAGCTCCTGGCATTCTGACACGCCCAAGAACCACTCGTACGACATTAGCCAGGACAAGAAATGGGGGGGGGGGGGGGGGGGGGGCATGAGGCAGGACATGTTCATCAGGTGTGCTGAGGAGTGCCTGGTCACCTGGACTGTGTCTGATGGCCGAGACTCACCTGACGCCATGGCTGGTTTGGACCTCTGGGTAAACAGAGTGCTCTTCATGAGAGCTGATTGCCGCTCAGGTCAGAACTGTTGCTTGACGCTAACAAATTGGAAGCTTCATCCGTAACTTTTTATACATTAAGCTAAAAGTCTTCCATCTCAAGTAAGGAACATGGTTTGGGGATCTCGAAAGAGGTCACACTGTATATAGGAGTCACATAATATTGAATGTTTTCATTGTTTGTCATTGCAATTACAACAAGTTGATATTTAGTGAATCACAATGGATTTTTCATCTCCACATCAGGGATAAAGAGTGTAAATGTAGGGGTGCCCCAGGGGTTCACCAGGTAGAGAGCGTACAATTAAGGCTCAATCTTGATCGCAGCAACCCGGGTTTGAGTCCTGCCTGTAGTCCTTTGCTGCATGTCTTCCCCTCTATCTTCCTATCCATTTCACTCTATAATAAAGCATTAAAATGCTAAAATAAATATTAAAAAAAAGATGAAACGATAGAGCAAAGATACTACCAGACAAGAAATGTTGATCCTATGAGACGCATGTACACACAGCAGGTTCAAGTATCACATGTTCCACGACAAACGCAGTGTTAAGCTGTGCTTCAATATTTCTGTTGTCACCTTAATGATCGTGTATGTTCCCACAAAGGAGAATGCCTTCAAGCCGTTCTCCCATTCGCCCTCACCACATCAATAAGTTAAAACTAAAACACACAATTAGCAGTTCTTATAGTGGCGCTGTATAGACCACTGCCTTTGAGCCTGGCATTGGATTTGTCTTCCTTAATGTCGAGGATCTCCCTGTATTCAGATCAAAGAGACAACACAGAGCAAGCTAAGGGGTCTAACTGGGCCGGTATCTGTTCATCCATGACAAATAGTGCAGCTGTCAGCCCAACAATACCGAAAAGACATCGCAGAGAGAGTTGCAAGGCGGAGATCAATACCAGCCAAGGGGTCAATTTGGTACAAAGCTATATGGTTATATACCCACTGTCAAGGAGTGTGTGTGTGTGTGTGTGTGTGTGTGTGTGTGTGTGTGTGTGTGTGTGTGTGTGTGTGTGTGTGTGGCCCTAAAGAGCAGATCAACATGTTATTGATTGAAAGTGTTGTGTGGCCCTAAAGAGCAGATCAACATGTTATTGATTGAAAATGTAACAACAAATAAATACATCCTTTTCTTTATAATTGAAAAAACAATTTCTGGTCTGTAGCCTTGATATGCTTATGACAAAAAGAAATATAATTTGCATTTATATACTTTGCATTACTCTCTTATTCTACTATTTTCACTGCACTCCTTTTATAACAAATGATTCCCAATAAACTCATTCCTAGTTTAAACGATAAACTGTACATGAGCTACATAGTCTATTGCGTTAAAACGGCACTATGTATTTCTCACACTGCAGCTATTTACTCTTTAAAAAAAATAGCTGAACTAGAAAGTTCCTGAAGAATAAAGCGTGTCCATCCACCAGTAAATCTGCCCAGGGACTCCGTCTCTATAAAGGGTTTATCGTGGTCTTCTACCAATAAGGTGCGACCCTGATATAGGCGAAAGACAGCTCCAACCAAAGCTGCTACAGGAAGCCAATGGGAGAACGGGACATTACATTTGCACAGCCAACACTCCAGTGCAGGACAATTATTCTGTAATTGCCAAAATTGAATATCTCAGAAATCCACTCACCCCGAGGGATGTGGACTTTCACTGTTGTCCAAGAAAAACATTGAAGAGACCAAGGCAGGAAATGTATATTTGCTTTTTACCATGACACTTAATTACTTCCAAAACAGGATGTTCACCATAAGGTTTCAACCACAAATTATCTTGATGTCTGCCTTTACAATTCAAACCATAGTTCAGGGCTCAATACAATATATCCTGTTTCACTTTGCGTTGCTAATATCAGGCGTTATTTCAATGGAACTCTTATTGAGCGTAGTCTAGAGAAAGATGTCCTGTGTCAACACAGCATCCGGTCAATACAACCCCTCACTTCCTGTGGGCTGTGTGACTCTTGAGTCCAGTGTGTGAATGCACCGACGGAGCCGTTGTGAAGAGGCCTCAGAAGTCTGGGGGCCCATGAACCAAACTGGTGGTCGTAATAATACTCTTCATAAGAGGGCCGTCTGCAGGGCAGTTGTTTAACGCAGAGCTGTGTTTACAGAGCAGGGCCCCCCCCCAACTAGAAGAAAGGCTGCCGTCAGCGGGGGGGTGCTTTAATAAGGAACGTCTTTAGGAACCATTACAGTGTTTAAGTGAACATCAAACCGGTGGATCGTTCAAAGAGACAGTCAACAGGGTCTGCGCATGTTAAATAACAATGACATAGCCCAGAGGCGTGCAGCTACTGCCGGGTGTCTTGTTAGGGGAATGACCATGAGTATGATTCTACACACCTCAGTCGAGTTGGGTCTGTCTGCGTCCTGCAAGACGGAGGCGTAACTTGTAGTAGGAGGAGGCGTAACTTGTAGTAGGAGGAGGCGTAACTTGCACTAGGAGGCGCAACTTGTAGTAGGAGGCGTAACTTGTAGTCGGAGGAGGCGTAACTTGTAGTCGGAGGAGGCGTAACTTGTAGTCGGAGGAGGCGTAACTTGTAGTCGGAGGAGGCGTAACTTGTAGTAGGAGGAGGCGTAACTTGTAGTAGGAGGCGTAACTTGTAGTCGGAGGAGGCGTAACTTGTAGTCGGAGGAGGCGTAACTTGTAGTCGGAGGAGGCGTAACTTGTAGTCGGAGGAGGCGTAACTTGTAGTAGGAGGCGTAACTTGTAGTCGGAGGAGGCGTAACTTTAGTCGGAGGAGGCGTAACTTGTAGTAGGAGGCGTAACTTGTAGTCGGAGGAGGCGTAACTTTAGTCGGAGGAGGCGTAACTTGCACTAGGAGGCGTAACATGTAGTCGGAGGCGTAACTTGTCGTCGGAGGCGTGTCTAGTACTTTTCTAAATCGCGGAAGTGATCTGTATGTAGCAGTGGTGCGCGGGTACATAAATGACCGGTAATAAATGACTAAATTTACTTACCGTCATGAATATCGGAAGACCCGACTTCAATGAAGATCTCGTGTGAACCGTGATTTACAACGCTTTTTGTTTACCGCGAAAAGAGAAAGATCTCGCGTGATTTAGAAAAGAACAAGTTACGCCTCCTAGTGCAAGTTACGCCTCAGTCTTGCAGGACGCAGAGAGATACTATTGCCTCAGTCAGCCAATAGGAACTTGATGCGTACTTTCTCAACGTCAGAGAGTAAGTCAGCCGCACTATGGCAGTGTTGAGAGCGGACAGTGATGATTGCACTTGCTATGTGCTGTACAGTGAAATGACATGAGTTTGAAATACCTTTCACTGAGCAGTCTCTGATGCTTTGAGAAAATCTTGATAATCCTCAATATCACCTGCTGATCTACTACCACTTAACCCTTCCATTGACGCCATCTGACAGACACTGAACCCTCATCATTTAGCTTCCCACACACACACACACACACGCGCACGCACGCACCGCACACACAGCACACGCACACACACACACCACACACACACACACACACACACACACACACACAGCCTCTAATGGACTGTCCTTTTCGTACGTTGTTGGTTTCATGAGCAGCTCTGGTCCATCTCTGAGGCCCAACTTTGTGTGGGGCTATAGAAATAGTTTTATTTCATCCTTTATGATCTTATTAGACACAAAAATATAATCTTGACACACAAACAGTGTCAAATTGAACACTTCTAATAAATTCAATGGATTAAAACCCGGGGAGTTAAGGATTTGATATAAGAATGATTAGAATACTTGAGAAATTCATCATGCGGTCAAGGTTGGCTATGATGAGAAAAAAGCAAAGACGGTTTGGTTTCCAAAAAAATGACAAATTCTGAATCCTACACTTGGATCTGGGTTACATCCAGATACCATGCTGGCATGATCTGGGATCCAGCAGACCTACTTTGTAATAGTCTCTGGGGGGAGAAGAGTAGCATGTAGCAGGGGGAATAGCATGTAGCAGGGGGATTAGCATGTAGCAGGGGGAGTAGCATGTAGCAAGGGGAATAGCATATAGCTGGGGGAGTAGTATGTAGCTGGGGGAGTAGCATGTAGCAGAGGGATTAGCATGTAGCTGGAGGAGTAGCATGTAGCTGGAGGAGTAGCATGTAGCTGGAGGAGTAGCATGTAGCTGGAGGAGTAGCAAGTAGCAGGGGGAGTAGCATGTAGCAGTTAAAGTAGCATGTAACGTTAAAGTTTGGGGAGAGAGAGAAATATAGCAAGTTGCTAAAGTAGCATGTAACCGTTACAGAAGTTTGGGTGGTGAGAGAGAAGAAGCATATAAAAGCTTGCATGAGGATTTGCTTCCATACCATTTGAAACAACCATTACCTTCCTCTTACATACTTGTATATTATCTTTCAATTTTGGAGACTTTTAAAAGAAAACACTATAAACACCATAGCACACCCTCCACTTTAGATAATGGTCAAAGGTGCTTTCTTGCTACCTTCTATTCTTAATGCAAGAACATTTGGCGGATGGAGATAATGAAAAGTAGCTGATAAGAGCCACTTGTATATCATACGGGAAAACTAATTTTGAATGTGTGTCACAGGGAGGGTGCAAGACTTTCAGGTTCAAGCGCTGGTCTAACAACTCTCTCCCAACGAATGTCAAAAACCTTTCCACTTGAATGAAAACCAGAATTAACAGTGGGACTAGATAAGCATTACTGAACTTTTACTAATAGAAGAAAATGGCCAGTTTCCAAACATTAAATTGTCCTAAGTCTGCTAAACAATTCAGTCTTGAGGAGAAAAGGGGATAGCATCACTTTGCCACTGGTTCTCTACAGAACCAGTCCCCAGAGAACCAGTGTGATGTGATGGTGTTAACTGGCACACTGGGTCAGAACAGGTTTTTTAATTTAGAATGTGTATGCATCTTTTTTTACAGGAGATATTGGTTGATATTCAATGGCCCTTATTTCACATCAAATGTTTGGACTGCTGTGAGAGTGATATGCGCAGAGTGGGAGTCCTCAAGTCAGGACTTTCATCCCATGACTCGTGAGCTACTTCACCAGAGACTCCAACACACATAAAGTGAGTTTACATGGAGCACTGCTGAGCACAAAGCCATGAAGCACTAAACCAGCTGGATGTGGACTAAGAGAGGAACTGGAGAGACTGAATAAATCTTAGCCAACATGTGTGCTACGTGGGACTTAATATAACCGTATCAATAGTGAATATTTTGCAAACTGTGTTCGACGAAGGGTGCTTCAGATCAAAGTAGACATTCAGACTATCTCACCATGAGATGCTCAATGCAACAGTTTGAAGAAAAAACGGATCGATTGAGACATTGATGATGTATTGTACAGTATTACATCCAAGGCCTTGGGTACGGGTCTGAGACACCGTTGGCAATGTCAGCAAATAGTCTGGACTGCAATGCATTTATTGTCTCGGCCGGTGAAGCAGGTTAAGCTATTATTAAAAAATGTCCACCATTTGAAAGTAAACATTCTCCCTTTGAGTGTGTGAGCAGTGGCAGGATAAACAGAAAACCATTAGGTCCAGTACGGTGCATACATATTCCAATGACAGTCCAACCCCTATCAAGTCTCTGCTCAGTTTGTTAATTTGAACACCAGCAAGGCTCCCCGGATCAATAAAACAAAGGCACGCTGTGTAGCAGGGTGTTCTGGGACATTTCTGCCAGCCCAGCTTTTTTTCTTGGGGCTTAACGGCAAAAAAAAAGAAAATATAGAGCAATCTGAAATTAAAGTCCTAAGGGTAAGCTCCACAATACGAAGGAGGACAACAACTATGGGCAGATGTGGAGCTTTACTAGCCAAGGTAAATCAAACAGGGGACTTTAGATCTGCTTAGGTAAAGAGAGGCCTGCCAAATCAAACAGCTGTGGACGGCTCCCTGTCAGCAGGGAGCCTGGGTATAGAGAGAAAAGAGAGAAGGGATTCAGTGGCACTGAATGAGAGGGGGGGGGGGGGGGGAGTTCAGAGACTCAACCAAAGGTTCTGATGGTGGTGTTGACCCATGCATTGATTATATTCCAAATGTGAGTGACATACACCATTCAATGAAAACCAATTAACATATTGGCCATCGTTTGACCATTAATGATTCTTCGTCTTAATCTAGGATGAGGTATTTAGCATGTGGAACCATCCGTTGTGTTACAGGTGGTGTGCGTGTGGGGTAAGTGAAGTAACTATGCAAACTGATCCACAAAGATAAACACGACTACAAGGTTTCATTCATGAACTGGGGTATCAGGAGGAGCCGGGAGATGGATACTACATCCCCTCCTGCTGGCCACTGAACTACAGTTCAAGAGGTATTTTTCAAGTAGAACTACAATTCCCAAGCATGCTGCCAGGGAGAGAAGAACAAAACTCTGAGGATATAAAAAAAAAAGCTGAAGAAGTAGGAACACGGCGAGAGAACCATTCTGTTAGGAGTTAAAATGTACCCAATGTACTACCTTTTGATTGTGAAGGTATAATAAATTACAAAGACACACTGCAGCAGATGCTGAGCAATACAGTTTGAACCAGTGACCACAAACTGTTTTTGCCATAGTGTATAAAGTTGTATGCTCTCCCAACATGCAATACTCAAACAATGTTGTTCAACTCCCGCTTCAAGTAAATTCCAAAATCCCTAGAGAGCCTGAGGGCGGACCAGAGATCGTCCTACTCCCAGCATAGACCACCTCCTTCGTCCCTTCCCAAGCAGCATTCAGTCAGACCTAGGCAGAACAGAGTCTTTCAGTGACTCCAGAGACAGACCTTGAATGAAGACCACTCTGCCTCCTCATCGTTGGAACAGCAGAGGCTGGTTATTAACTCAAGGCCGTCCAGGTCATCACAAAGAAAATGACCACTTTTCCCACCACTGAGGCCGCCCACAGTTGGATCATTCCATGAGCCACATTAGGTCACATGCAAGTAAAGTGGCAAACAACACTACGGAACTGAAACTGAATTAAAACATGAACAACAGATGCTTCTAGATATTGAATGCACTTTACCTTGTATTGCCCTTTTTCCACATGGCCTTTGAAAGACACAGCAATATTGAAATGACAACCTCATCTTTCCATGCCTATAAAGTACATGAATGTATGCATTTGGGCATTACTCAAAGCACTTTAAAGTGTAAATTAGTTGTCGGTTGGGATTTTATAGTCTAGAACTAGTTAACCCACGTTTCACAAATGTTTTACATTTGTGAATATATAAACATATGGAAATGTCGTACAGTCATTTTTAATACAGTAGGTTCATTTTTTGGTAAATTCTATCTGTAACTAACGCCCTCTTTCCCGACGCACACATACACACTGAAATTTACATTAGTGAATATATAAACATATGGAAATGTCGTACAGTCATTTTTAATACAGTAGGTTCATTTTTTGGTAAATTCTATCTGTAACTAACGCCCTCTTTCCCGACGCACACATACACACAAACAAACACATAAGTGAATATGATGGTGCAGTACAGTGAACATGCTGTTATACACCTACTTAGAGTATATACTTTTGGCTTAATGTACTGTATGCGGCTGGACAACTGTTGTATTATTAGATTGGACCACATGCGAACCATTAGAGCAATGAGCTTCAGAGAGAACACAGTCATGGAGAAGTTATTGTTGCTGTTTGCAAACTCCCGGAGATCTATATTTATCTATATATAAAATAAAGTTATTAAGTTACTTTTCTGCCATAAAAAGGTGCTGTAGGAAAAAATAAATTGAAAAATATTATGGTGTTTTCCCAACAAGTAGCAAAGTATATGATTTACAGAAAACGTGTTTTTTACGGTTTAATTCACAGCTATCGAGGTATGACGATTTCTGGGGAATAACAGCCAGTTGAGATCCCGTGCGTTCTCTCTGGTCCTCCCTCCAACGCGCTACGTGCTGTAGCTCCTCCCTCCGCACGTCAGTGATGCGCGTTCATGTGAATTCAGTTACATTGATAGGAAGACGAAACACCATGTCCGATTCCGAGGTAATTAAACATTAGTGCTGATAACTGCATAAGTACATATATAGCATCAACATCTTACTCACAGACATAGGTAGATGGTAGAAATGTAGCTGTATCAGCCAAGCAAGTTAGCAAACTAAGTGCAACTGTAATTTGTTAGCATAAGCTGCTAGGCTCGTGAACGCTCACGCAGGGACGCACGAACGTCGGTGCCAAGTTGACGGACAGTCCCACAGCCAATAAGAACGGAGAATCGGAGCCGCCTCGCTCTGATTGGTCAAAGTGTACATGAAGCGGTGGCAATTTTTTGGGGGGGCACACAGAGGCAGGGGAGAGCAAAGTGATGTGCAGATATTCTCAGAGCACTTCGCCTACATATAGCTGACTGGCTATTATGACATTTTTGCTAAATATTTCAGTAAAAAAATCGCCTACCCTAGCTTTAATTCCCCTCTGTTTCAGTCCCATCAGCGCTGTTTCTGTTGTCTGTAGCTTTAATGCAAATGAGCTGCTAACCATTGACCAATGAGCTGTCAGAGAGAACCACAGCATGGAGAAGTTATTGTTGCTGTTTGCAAACTCCCAGAGCTCTATATCTATATAATACAATAATTATATTATATAATATATAGGTATTTCTAGAATATTATATCTTATATCACGGCCAAAAGCTATGTGCGCCTCGGATGATATTATGAATCATCAAGACTGCGTCTGACGACTCTTGATACTTCCACAATAAGAAAAGACTCCTAGTGGGGGTTATTTTGGCCATGGTTGAGAAGAATGGGGGCTGGGAAAGTACGAGGTAATAGTACGAGGTAATATTCAAAGGAAGGGGGCACATGAAGGGGTTCGCCGAAAGTGACTCGCTCGTTTGGTCACTGTACGCGGGGTATTTTCAGAAATGCATGTCCCTCAAAAAAATCATGTACAGACTATTTTCAAAGTTTGTAGGCATGTGGGAGCACCAGAGACCCAAAACAACACCCAAAATCCCAGGAAAAGTGTTTTCAAAATATGTCTCCTTTGAGGGATATTTATTTGTGCAATGTTGCATGTGCTTTGAGAACATTTGTTTTGGTTTGAATGTGTGCCTGCCTCTGTGTGATCCAATTACAACTTCTCACCGCCAGGCTCAATTCTGACTAATCAGGGCATATCTCTTCTGATTGGTTTGCGGAATCCATCTTGCCTGTCAATCACAGATGTGGAATGCAATGCATTTATTAATCACAGAGAATAGTCTGGCAGAGGCAGCAGAGGCCTTCTTTCTCTTATTTATGCACACCCTTTTTGGAACTCAGATTTTACCTACAGAAGCTTTAATGCTTTAATATAATATGTTAATTTATATAGATAAGAACCATATCAATGTTCTCCAAAGACACATTTTTGAATTAAAAGAGCATTCAACTGTGCTAACCCTTACATTCACTGGGACTAATTTTTACAAACAATTACAAGCAATTCAGGATCCAATTATGATGAGAACCATCATCAATGCTATAAGTCACCGGTTCTATCTCTTTTATAATTCTACTCTCTGAGGACTGCCTCTCGTAAAATCCAGACAATCCAATTCAGTGGCTTCCATTGAGCTGATGTAACAACAACAACCGGGCTGTGTTCTTTCACTGCACAATGTATAATGCCTGGAAAAAACATTTAACACAGACAGGATGTGCTCCGCAAACACTGATCCATGCCAATTTAATCCTTCACACTTTGCAATACAGAATGTCTTCCACTCTGTATGTGCCGTGCACATATCAGTCCCGCTCCCGCCCTGACGAGACCAAGAAACCCTGCTGTAATTGCAGAGCAAGTTTGAGTGATGCCGACTGCAACAATGGCATCATTCTGGAAACGTGCATGGTTGAATTGGCTAAATTGTCTATCATACACTTGGGAAAATGAGGTTGAGGTTCCAAATCTGTGACCTGAATGTGATTGCTCAAACCTCTTGGATGCATTTTATCTCCTTTGGTCTCTTGTCTCTTACCAGAACAATAGTTACCAAAAAGATAAGTTCAAACCCTACAAAAGCGGTTATCGTGTCGAGCCTTACAACTATCAAGACAGAAAGAAAAAAACATAAGAAGTCGTCTCAAACTTTAAATTACACTTCAGATACGACTGAACCAATATGGACCAGTCTGAATCTGGTTTTAATTCATGATCTCTATTTTATATATACCGTGTTCTACATGTAGCACGCTAAACAACTAAAAACTCAAAGGCACTAAAATAAACTTTTGGCCCGACGTTTGACTTGAAATAATCCATTTGTCTTAAAGAATAAAGAACCATTCTGTCCATATGCGTCCACAGTAATCTGACGGATGGAGTCCGTCTGAAAATGAGGTACAGGATGTGTGTCCATTACCGATTACCGACATTAAAAAGGGAAGTTTGTGTTGGAATAACTGTAACTGTAAGTGTGTTCTCATTGTTTCAACACTGTCAAAGGAGAGATTCACGTTCATGAAAGGTTCCCTTATCTGGTCGTCATTTATGCCGGACGTGTTCAGATGTGATGACAAGCTGTGTCAGTTTGTTGTGTATATCTGTGTTGTGTAGATCGGTGCGTGTGTTTGTGTGAATGTGTGTGTGTGTGTGTGTGTGTGTGTGTGTGTGTGTGGGCATAGCGAGTGTGTCTGTGCATGTGTGTGTGAAATGTGTGTGTGAATGTGTGTGTGTGTGTGTGTGTGTGTGTGTGTGTGTGTGTGTGGGGGGAACATAAGCAGAATTTAACTAAGCTTCATTGATGAAATTCAATAATATCTACATGACAATGTAGGCAAATAAATATACGTATATATATATATATATATATATATATATATATATATATATATATATGCATACCATTTGATGACTTATTCGGTTTTTATTTAAACAAGGAAAGAGATATGATCAAAATAACTATTGCTCGCGCACCTTGTCTAGATTACTCAATATATACTAATCAGAAACAAATAGTTTGTAACTATTGCCCTCAATGGAGTGGCAGTCTTCCATTCTGTCAGAGACTCAGCTTGGCTCCCTACACATCTCTGTCTCACTCTGCTTCATGTCTTTGAACAGAGTCTCAGGTAGGCTCTATAAACACCCAGTCCATCTCTGTCTCACTCTGCTGTATGTCTTTGAACAGAGTCTCAGCTAGGCTCTATAAACATCCAGTCCATCTCTGTCTCACTCTGCTGTATGCTTGGGATGTAACAACCCTCAGCTTAAGTAATAATCGTTTATATCTGTAGAGGCCAGCCGTGGGCCGGGAGGGAGCTTGCAGTGCTGCTGATGGCCTGGCAGACGCCAAGGACTCCTATGGCCCCTCTCCAGAGCCCGGGGACCCGCTATACTGACCCCCTCCACCACCCCACCCCCTTCTCACCTCAAGCCGGATGACGAGGACGCGTTGGCTGGCTGGTATTAAAAGGGGTTGATATGGAGGGAAGGAAGACACAGAGGGGGGGGGACGAAGCAGTGGAAGAGAGAGAGAAGATGGAGACCAGGAGGAAGAGGAGAACCAGACCCACGCATCACAGGTCAAGTTAACATTCTGATAGGGCAGTATATCTCAGGATATGTGGCATCATACAAGCCCTATAAACAATACTAGAAACAATACTGTGTAAGTGTTTTCCTTGTGTATTTCAAAAAAACAAGCAAAGGCCCAAATACTAGACATGTCCATATCATTATTATTTGTAATTCACACAATAATACACAATACCAGGGGAATAAGGTTTGCACCACACACTGAGGACATCCAGTGCATATGGGAAGTGAAGACGTCAGTGGATCAATAGATCATCGGTCCGTCCTCTGAGCAGCAGGTAAACCCTGCTCCAGCCACTAAACAGCGTCCAGCTCCATTTCCTTTTTATCTTCTGGACCAATGGATGACTCTCAGAAGGTTAAACTCCACGGTAAACATGAAGCACATTGATCAATAAACCCCTTGACTGATCATTCAGGCTTCGTTTACAGCCCCACGCAGATGAAAAAAGTAGCATGGTTAATAAATACCCTCAACGATCTTTATCGTGAACATCCTTGATTTGCGCGAAGATGACATCGCGGCTCGTGATTGCGTGGCATGTGCTCCGACATGCTCCCACCATATCATTCTTTATGTGTTAATACGAAGAACTACTTATGTGATTCATTCAGAATGAAAACATGTCATGTTTCTTTTTCTGTTCTCCATTTTGGCGCTAAAAATAATTTCGGAGCGCCGCTCATTGCTGTGCAGTCGAGTGATGCCAACATTAAGGATCCTCCGTCCTCACCTTCTGGCACTAAGGCGTCTTCATGGCTCTGCCAAAACGAGTTGACACACATACACGCAGAGTTTAACTCAGATTGTCCTCCTTTTCTCACAGTATTTGGCCATCAGCTCCTTGCAGCAGTATTTCTTAAAACATACACGCCACACATACTTTTATTGACTCAATCCGACGAGAACGTTAATTCTAGCTCTAGTTTCAAGAGAGAAAGCCTGTAAGAGAAATAACACTATTTCAATTAGTCCTAAACGTCCTTCAAAAAGACAGATGTTCATTATGACTCCAATTGAGGTCCAGTGTCCTTGCAACTCAAAAAACATTTACAATAACCTGTTTTGGTTTATTCCTCGAAGAACAAGGTCTGCGTGAGTCTCACTCCCAGTTCAGGACACCATCATGAGGAGGAAGCACACCACCCAGGTATGGAGAATGTGCTGAAAAGCCAAACCAACGCATTACATTTGCTTCAATGGAATAGTAGCGAATGACAAGTTTGATGTTAATATAACCAATTTTTTTACAAATGATAATACAATTGATTGAATGCCCAGTATTATGTTATATTACAAATAAAATAAAATAAAGATGGTTGAATTCTCACTAATCAATAAAGTATTTACTAGTTTATGTGTGACATGGCCACGCTGTCCAATATCCTTTCCTGCTATTGGTTTGCATCAAATTGAATTAGAGAGCAAGACTCCCTCAGTCAATCTTATGGTTGATGGATTTATGCTAAGTATATAACATTTAACATTAGTATAACTAACACATATTTGAACAAAAGCAGAAATGCGCACTAAAAAGCTAGCGGACTCTGAGGTCTGAACTTGTAGAATACATGTCCTGAACACGCAGCGGTGGCTCTATCGTCTACACAGAGCAGAGGTAACACACTGCTACTAGTGAACTTGTAGAATCCATGCCCTGCTACTCCTGACCTGTAGAATCCATGCCCTGCTACTCCTCACCTGTAGAATCCATGCCCTGCTACTCCTGACCTGTAGAATCCATGCCCTGCTACTCCTGACCTGTAGAATCCATGCCCTGCTACTCCTGACCTGTAGAATCCATGCCCTGCTACTCCTGACCTGTAGAATCCATGCCCTGCTACTCCTGACCTGTAGAATCCATGCCCTGCTACTCCTGACCTGTAGAATCCATGTCCAGCTACTCCCTACTTGTAGAATACATGTCCTGACCACAGCAGCATCGGCGGAAGTCTGGTCTCCACAGAGCCGAGGCGGCAGCGTGGTTGTGGGCGGCAGCTGACCTTGACCAGTCCACCGTGCGATGAGTAATGTCATGTCAGGATGGGAAAGCACAGTCGGCCCACACCCAGAATAAATAGTCTCAATAGAGATAGGGGTTCAGACAACATGCAACGTGCTGACATCCACCACAGAGGCACAAGGACATTGAGCACCACAGGATGAGTGTTCATCCATGAAGAGAAATGACAAAGATAATGATGAAACGGGCCACAATGTTGCTATAACTTTAAAAACGAATGGCTCAGCTGATCTCAGAGTGAGGAACAAATCAGACCTCTCAACGGTTATGACCTGCATAAAGGCTGATGACTAACAATAGCTCTATAAAGAGTGCCCGCAAATGCTGCCATCGAGTTAGGGTTTCTAAATGAATATCAGTCTGGCCTTGCCTGGCCAGCGTTGATTCCCTGTATGGGTATGGCCTTGCGCTCAGAAAACTCCTGCCAGTCCATTAAATAACTAAGTCAAGCTTTTGTTCTCTTAACTCAGAATCCGGTGGGAAGCAATTCAACTCAAAGAATCACACCTGTATCGTCTCAGGGCCTGTGTATCAAGATACACATTGAACCGTAACACACACATACACGCACACACACTTTTTGAGCGCAGTGAGCTGCCAATTAAATACCAACCTCAACATTGTTAGAGCAATTCAATTATCTCTGGTTTCCCCGCTCTCTCACTATCGAAGTTATAAGTGCATGCTAATGATTGCAATTGAACGATTTCCATTGATGCCATAGTCGTGGGGTTATGACAAGAAATTTGGTGGTTACCTAGGCCAATATCTGGGCGCAGAGTGGCGTGCACAGCCACACCAACAAAGGCTGCACCACTCCACCATAGCAGACTCCACACACTACATCCCTCCAACAAAACTACCTGATGGCGTCTGTGGCGAATGTTAATTCAAATCGCTAAAAGACTAACAAGTGATGCATTAAAGACGATTGATAAAGACAAGTCATATACAAGCTCTCTGGGATTCCTTTAAGAGAAGATTTTATTCACTGCCAAGTTCTTTTATTCCGGGTCCCAGTGTGCCTTTCTAAAAATAAATATTAATTTTGGCACCAAAAGAGCAAAACAGCATGACATTATTTGTGTCGGGTATCAGTACGAACGCTAACCACTTTGTCCCCCTGTGTTTGTGAAATGAGTCCAAATATAGCGTGGCTGGTTGAGTGTTGCTGATAAGCCAGGGGGCAGAGGCAAACTTTCTGCTCCCCTCATTCATGCTGATATTAGACCCACTGTTGGGGGACTTGCTGCCAGTGGTTATTGTCATTCTACTGTCATTTTTTCTATATTAAGTACTATATCAAGTATATATTTCTCTATTGACGCGTGTTGTCCTTAATCCTACAGTCAAATTAGGTATTTGCTCATTCGATTTTTTATAAAGATTAAATCTGCCAGCAAACACTCATGAATGACAGCTAATTTCCACCATAAAAAAGACATTTCTTTCAGAGCCCATGGACTTACCTGCTTTTTGCAGCTCCACCTCACTTTACCTCCATCTATTGCTCATCCCTATTTCTGTATGTTTGTACCTTGCTTCATTGCCCTGTCTCCCTCCCCCCACCGGCGGCGGCACACTGGTATTTTAATCAGCTGTTCCCCTCATATTAGATACGGCACCCTCTTGTTACTGAGGACCTCTTGCTCCATGTGCTTCTTAGGTTTTTGGTTTGGTTTTGCTCCAACAAAACCCAGCTTCTCCTCAATTTCGAAAGTTTTGTAGGGATCGTCAAGATATGTCTAACAATTCAATCTAAAACCAGGAAATATTCCGGGAAATCTCCGGCATAGACATCTCTGTGAAGAGGCGTATAAGCCTGAAACAGGTGGACTGCCTGAAAGGCTAGACCTAAATGACACCGACTATATTGGAGAGTTAAACTACATTATTTAAATGCATTCCCACTAACCCAATGGTACGCCGAGCGTTTTAAATCATTTAACCGGTCCTTTAACTCTTCAGAATGCTTGCCAGTACTCTGCATTTCTGAGCAGCTCTTAAAACCAGATCCTTAAGTTGCAATCAACCTTCATACAACTAACTCAAATCCAAACTCACTAAGTGTAATCTCTGTGTTCTGATCTTGTCTGCTCACTTCAGCCGTTGTTTCACACGTAATTGAAAGTGTAACAAAAAAAAAACGGACCAAAAACAAGAAAACAGAGGGAGATCATATTATAATGGTGTGATCCAGATGCCTCGGAGGGTAGCTTTCTGAGTTGCAAGTGGGGAAACCTCCCGCAGCTCTCTTGCGGCATTTCACGGAGGCACACCCCTTTTAGTCGTGCCCCCTCGGAATTCTGAGAAATATACCTAGCTCAGTAATGACGCTCTCAACGCAAAATGGCTGCGCACGTGAAGAGATTTATTTTCTTTGTATTTGTACCATGTTGATCATTTCAATGTCGATTTTAAATGCTCCTACATTCTTGATTACATTGCCACTTCATTCCGGTCACCAATTTATGAACGGGAGCGGTAAGTACTCAGAGACCAGAAATGACGTCAGAAGCAAGATGCGTCAGATGCAACTCGAAAGGCTGGTGTCTGAGGCATCTGGATCACACCATAACACACAGGTAGTTCAGACCATAGACATATGGTTCAGACGGGCCACCGTATTGGTCCTTTACAACAGGATCTTATGTGCATGACGTAACACATAGCCGTGTGTGAATGAAAAATCCCTTATTACTGCCATTGATCTACCAATAACACGGCGCTACTAGCTCAACGATGTAGAGTGAATTTGTCTCAAAATGTCAAAAATACATGTGGTATTGAATCTGATCGGGAAACCCATCAAGCTCTAGAAACCATTAGCTCAAGTTTGCTGGCTGACTCAAGAACCGAACAGGGGTTAGAAAAAACCCCTTCGCTGCATTGCCGTTACTCAGCGCCCCCTATTGGTGGGAGTAGTGCAGCACCGTGTTTGTGAAAAAACAGATCCAGTGGGAGTTGCATTGTAGTTTCCCTGGCATTCAAATAATGAAAAGGTTATTATTTTGAGAGGACTTTGGCCTTCAATTTTAATTTTAATTATAGATTTCTTATAATTGTATAAGGGCAAAGTTAAATGAGAGGCTGTGTTTTACCGTCATTATGGTCCCTTCTTACACTTTGTGAAGAACAAATAAATACATTAATTCGTAAATATGTAAATTAAGTGATTGATGGTTCCGTCATGTCATTGTTATGTTTGATGTTGAGGTTGTTTTGTCCTTTAATAATGTGATATATCCTCATGGACATTTGCAGCAGGGTAGAAATAAAGTGTGCCCCGAGTCTGCTTACCTGTTTGGAAGATGTTGTGCTTGGGGTCTCAGGTCAGAGGAGGAGGTTCAGCGCTGGCAGCAGGGTCTGAATGTCTCCGTTACGGGCTGACCTCAAGACCTGGAGCCACTCGTCTATCACTGGAGCTCAGCTTAACTGTACAAGACCCCTCTGACACACACACACACACACACACACACACACACACACACACACACACACACACACACACACACACACACACACACACACACACACACACACACACACACACACACACACACACACACACACACACGTTGGTTTGTTTGTTTCTCATCCTCCATCTCCACTTCAGGTCTCTTTAGTGGACGGGTCTTGCTGCAGAAAGGAGTTTGAACGTTATAATTACCAAGAAAAGAGAATAAGGTCTGAAACAAAGTGTTTCTAAAGCCCAGTTCAGACCCAAGATTCACTACGCAACTGCTTGCGATTCGCAACTCCTTGCGAGGAGACCGGCTGAGACGTTCTAAAAACTGGGCAGTTCACACTGCTGCCCTGGACGGCGACGGTATGTGGTTTCCCTAGCAACTTTGAACGCACTGGCATAGCCGAGAGTCACAACAACATCACATGCATCCTGCTAAAAAGTAACCTAATTTAGGATTGCGATTAGTTGTATTATTACCCTAGTAAGCTAGGGTTACTGTAAGCGTTTTAACGCTGCCAAATTTGCCGTCTTATGCACACCTTTTTCACGGCACGATCCGCGCATTTACACCTAACCGAGGTAAATTTCCTGGTTGAGCTAGAGCCCGAATTTCCCTCCCGGACCCTACACAAATTGGCGCTTTATTTGGTTTCATCCTGATGTAAATGCGATGGCTCCGCGGTTCCAAGTGGTAAGCAAAATAAAGAATATGTTGGCGTTTTTGCACTTCTAAATAGTTAATCGCGTTTGTAGCCTACAGACGTTAACTCATTCTTGCATGTGGGTGTCTTCAATCTTAAAAAAATAAAAACATTCGGGAGTAGGCAAATTATTCTAAAGAGGTCTAGAATCCGTGAGCAGCCCCGCCTTCTCCAGCGAACCAAGAAGGCCTGCGTCATGACGAACGGGGGATTTTACCCCCTCGGTTTTACACAGGAAACTTGAGATAAGATGGGGAACTCACCGGGCGTGCCAAGCCGGTTTGAACCAGCTTTGCAGGGTAAAAAGGCCTTCTGTTTTGTCATTCTCCACTACTTCTGCATTGGAGTAATTAGCTGGAGCTTACATTTTGTTTAGATAACCCGCTACTTGTATACATTGCATTTCCTGTTAGCTGAATATCTGTTTGTCTTTGTTTACCATCGGCTCAACTACTACTTGGAGATGGATAACTTAATTATAAATAGGCTTGTTGTTATGTTAGTGAGAGTGACAAGGTCGCAGTGTTTGCTCTTTCTTTGATAATGATAATGAGAATACGGCGAGATAGAAGGCCGAGAATATGGGGCCGCATTTGGGTACTTCAGCGGCAGAAACAGGGTGCCAGCGCCAATCTATGTAGAGAGCCTTCTCTGGGCAAAAACAGTGGGTTTATCTTTATTGATACCCTTCGTGAATTTGTGTGTAAAGGGGTGGGTGTAGACTATATTCTCGTTGTTTCTCCTTTGTAAAGTGCATTGTGTAGCCTTTGGGCCGATATGAAGTTAACTGCGCCTGTAGAATGTTGTATCTGCATTGCATTGATGAGCTTTTATTGGCCCAATGAGTCACGTGAGCATGAGACCCCGGTTGATTGGTTGGCTAGCGATGTTGGAACTGATAACAAAAACTTCGTAAGAAAGCCTCCGTCTGAGCTATTCTATAGCGCCCATACCTTGATTTGTTCTGCCGCAGCACTCCAACAATTCATTTTGTTCCTAATGTTCGCCCAATCCACTCAATAGTGGTCCTGCATTGAGTTTAAATCCAACTCTAACGAATACATGGTCCAGTTTTAAGTTTCATAGAAAAGTTATACATTCCTAGGGCATGTTAAATAAGTGCATGCCCCGCCACTCGTAACGCACTTGTAAAAATGCAGTCATCAAATGATAGAATGGGTTATTTCATACATCATCACAACCAAGATTTGGCATTAATCAAATTAATTACAGATAAATAATACTGAAATGGCTAATTTTTGGTTGAAAACATTTGAATTGAATATTAATGATCCCCCAATGTTGACCTGAAGTTGGCGCCACTGATTGGTAGATTGTCGGAATGGCGGTAGGCCTACTAAAAGGTGTCGGAATGGGGGCATGTCGGAATGGCAGCATGTAACCATAACAACGGTCATAGCTAACGTGTACTGTGGATAGTATAGGACCGGGACTGAGTAAGACTCTGACATACAAGTTGTTCTGTGCCGTGTCCTGATTGGCTGAAGAGAAATAGCTACATCGTTGCGTTCTAAAATTGTACCTGGCAATTTGACAATGTTCAATCTTTGCCGACTCTTTGCAATGGTGTCAGCCGCGCTGCAACGACCAGTTCACACTGCTTAAAAAACTTTTCCCCTACGACGGACGAAAACAGTCTAGTTGCAAGTCGTTGCATGGCGAATCTTTGGTCTGAACTGGGCTTAACAAACAAAGACATCGATACTCAACTGTTGCCTGGAGACCAATTTGCGTATTTTTTGTGGAACCTTTTGCATTCTCTAAACATAAACATGTTGATACTAGATATTTTTATGGGGCTGCAGACATGATGTGGTAGGAAGCACAAAGCATTTTCATCAATCATTATGAATCAACTCATAATAGAAATAACTGAACTCAATATACCACATCAGTCCAAACCACAGGGCTTGAGACGTGATGAGTTGGCAGATATAATGTTTTTGCTGGCTGTATTATCAAATAATTGAATAACAATCATTCCACTGAACACCCAAAGATAAATAGGAAATATAGTGGCTTTAAAAGTAATAGGTTGTATTTTTGTTTGCTGCATTGGACCAAAATAGATGGATTTCTTTCAACACGGGTATTCCATTATGTGTGATCCTCTGTAACCTCTAGGTAGGTCATATTTATGTTATTTTTGTGATTTACTAACCATCTCACACAAGGAAGGTTATGTTTCCCATACATTAAATGTGTCTGCCTTTTGATTTTGTTAATGAAAAAGATAACTTTTGAGCAGGTCAGACAAATTATGTAATTTATGTATAGAAATTGGGTTACAAGTAAAAGGGTTTGCGGTTGGCAGCCAACCATCCGTCCCTATGCCTAGATAGCCTCTCCATCTGACGATATCTGGCAACAGAAACGGTTTGAATTGACCCCATTAGTAACATCATATTTGCTCGGTCCGAAAAGTACTGAGTAACTTGATTTAGTTGAAATGTATGTAGATGGCAACGCCCGACAATGGAAGGGAAAAGGGTCTTGAATTGACAGGTTGGAATGGAGACAGACGAGGCCACTTATCTGTGACTGGACCACTTTGGGGCTCCTCACAGCAGCACACTAACAGCTGTAAGTGTGAGGCCGTCTGATGACGCAAACACAATAAGTGTGCATGTTGGACGAACTCAGAAAACCACAATGCGTCGGGGAAACAGACAAGGGCGCTGCATTATACATGAAGTGCAGACAATCAAATCAAGTGAGCGGTATTGCAGCCGCATGAATAAACCGTGCATAATTGATACCGCTCTCTTACATTATGCAGACCCGTTTGCAAACCTATATGAACGTATGACACCATACGTGCAGAATATTGTATCAATAAACTGAAGATACCCACGACTTGTGTTTTGTGTACAAAATAATTTACAGGGCTTATTGAAGCGACAAAACATGACAAAAAAGATGACAAGAACGAAGAGGTCTTCACCGTTGATATTTTTTTTGTATAAAGAGAAAATACAATGTTTAGTTTTTGATGTACTCTGGTGTTGTAGTGTTTTTAAAGAGCCAATAACAGGACTCTACAAGCACCACACAGGTCTTGAACCTCGGATAAAACGAATTGGCCGAGTGGCAGAGCACGTGTTCTTCCCAGCTCTGGGCTGGTGCGTTGCCAAGGTCACTGTCTGTTCCTCCATGTGAATCACTTAATCTCTCTGGTTTTACTACACATACAGATGGTCCTAATAAAAGCAAAATATCCATACCAGGATATCTAACAACAAGAATTAAGTCCATTACATTGAGATTTTTTTTTTTTTTTTTAATCTGAACCAGATCCAACTATGTTTATGCTCAGTTAAATGAACGAACATAATTTGTTGATCAACCATTAAAGCCATGTAACTTCACATGATCTCAGTGTGGAGACCAGAGGGCGATACAAGATGCCCATGAACTGTCTCTAAAGGTACAAATAGGAAATCTACATAGAGGGGTAGGCAAAGTGACAATGAAATCCTCAATACAATCTGCAAAAGTTTAACAATAAAAATAGAATAACATTTTGTCAAATTTTTGGAGTTCCTTTATTCAAATTGAAAAAGCTATAGCGTCCCCGTGATTGTAATGCACTTCGCTACGCTCCGTGTGTTGCACAATTCGTTATGTAATTTCAATCCGCAAAACACTTTGCAAACGATTTTGCTAAACGTTTTGCAAACCGTTTTGCAAACAAGCGACGCATTCGGCTGATGGTCACCAGTTAACAGTCACTAAGGCCGCGTTCAGACTGCAGGCAAATCTGATTCAAATCTGATTCCTTCTCATATCCGATTTTTAGGGCTGACTGTCCACACTGTTTTAGCAAGTGTCCAAATCGCATTTGGCTCTGTTCAGACTGGGCCACATTATTGACCCATCTGACAGGTTGCTGTAGCAACGACGTCGGAGCGGAGGCGTCATCCAGCGCGTGTATTGTGTGACGTCATGTAATAGCGACGAGAAAAACGATAACAAACAAGATGGATCAAAGAACGCGAAAGACTTTCATAAATCGACTTATTCCGATACATGTCCTCGAGCTTCGCTTGAACGGACCCATCTCCCCACAGATTAATGAGGCATTTCGTTTCTTCCTCTGTCCAAGGACTGAGGCGGGTGGTTTGGCGCATTGGGTCAGGTCTGGCGTCGCGTAGAGTGACGTCACGGACAGTCAAAACCGATCTGAGTGTTTGGAGCTGTTCAGACTGAGACGCATCTGTCCAAATGCGATCTGTTTGATCCGTTTCGCAAAAATCGGATTTCATGTGACTTGGGACTGTTCAGACTTCAAAAGAGTCATCCGGTTCCAATCTGGATGGGCTAAAAATCGGATTTTGGCTGGCAGTCTGAACGCGGCCTATAGGTGAACTGAAACAACAGTTTGCACGCCCTTCTCCGGTAGCAGGTATGTTGGTCGCTCTTTCGTACCCTGCATCCCACTGCTCCCCTGGAGCTACAGCGGCCTTCCGCATCAACTCCGCGGCCGTCTTTTTCGCCATGTTCACGTTATTACAATATACGTCAACCCAGTCAAACCTGGCACAATGCTAGGCATAGAAAATTAAGTGCCAAGTGCTAGGTCGTGGATGATCAGCTGGTCTGACGAGGAAGTGACGTAGTTCCCGCCCAGACGCGATTGGCTGATACATTTTTCAAAAGATTCGTCACACTCCGTGTGATGCAAAATTCAAATGACATTTTAATCCGCAAATATTTTGCAAAGCGTTTTGCATAATCTTTCGCAAAATGTTTTGCTGATTGAAATGTCATTTCAAATTTTGCAACACACAGCATGGCGAAATGCAATGCAATCGCGGGTACGCTACAGCTTTTTAATTTGAATAAAGGAACTCAAAAAATTTGACAAAATGTTATTCTATTTTTATTGTTCTAACCTTTGCTAATTTTATTGCGGATTTCATTGTCACTTTGCATATTAAAATACACTTTGAATAACGTATTTACAAATTACATTATTAAATTGCATAATGAATTGCAAATTGCAAATTGAATTGCCATTTGAATTGAAAATTGTATTGCCATTTGAATTTTGCTACTATTATGCTTCCATATAAACTAGCAGACATGGCAGCTTCAGAAGTTCAACCGTACATGTCCAAACCTGAATCGGAGAATTTAACAGGAAGCTTCTGAACAGTAGACCTACGGCAAAAAAAATCTGTTTTTCTGCAACTTTTCAATGTCATTGTCTGAGTTTCCCGTAAAAGTCAGACGCTAGTGCTAGCTGCTGGCAGTAGATAGAATTAAACTTTATTGATCCCAAGGGGAAATCAAAGTCTCAGTAGCTTGAAGACATCACACACGGCATACTCATACAACATAAAGATAATAAAATATCCAGATGAATACTATAGAAAATAAACGATTCTAAAATAAAGAAGCATACAGGGACTGACCCTGTGATTCAGTATGCATGGTAAGATTCAGATTGACCTTTGCCATTGTGCAGAGTACAAGTACAGTACAGAGACAACAAAATATGGTTTTAGATCTAAACAGAAGTGCAAAACAGTGGTTAAGGCACAGTTTGAACATGATTGTCATAGGAGTACAGTATGGTTTAAATGATAGTGGGATAGTGTAGGAGTAGTGAATACAGTCAAGTAGAGAGTAAAGTGACGAGGTAAGAGTAGCATAAGATGGATGTAACGGATATAACGGGTGAGAAGCACAGATGGATAGTATACGCCAAGGTGCTCTGGGAAAAGGTTTGTCACGGTGGTAGCGCAAATAAAAAATAAATAAGTAGCTACTAGCTATCTCTAGAAGCTAGGCAACTATATACATAGTAAGCCTATTTAATTTCAGCCTATATTTTGCTTCTTGTTCGCAAAACGTGAAGTTACGTCTTGCAAGTTTGCAGGTACCAAATTGACAACCAGATGTGTTCATGTTAACTTGAGAAGGCCAAGCGCTACTAGCCATTCACCTCAGGCTGGGAAAAATGTGGCTAGCTAGAGCACACATTCAAATCTTCGATGTGGGAGCCATTATTGGTTTCAAGTACTGGTATGCCAGGTTTCTTATTCTTTTAGCATTATACATTCATGAATACATTTTTATTTGTTTGCATAGGTGCACATGTGGAAATTGTGCAATGCAGTCAGAGCCTTAGAACTGATGCTGTCAGGAGGTGCCACAGGTAACATTAGCAGCCATCTTATCCTACACTTAAGTTTGCAGTGCATGATTTCTGACAACATGCCACTGCAGATGCTCGCCTTATGTTATGCATAACAGGTTACAAGACGGCTGCGGCAGCTGGATGAAAGGCCTCCCTGTATGAGAGACCATTCGTGTTTAGAACCGGTTTGCCTAAATGTGTCATCGCTGCAAAACGCACGCAACATTTACAGGGCTGACTACGGTCCTTTACAGCTACGGGGGATAGAGCAGTGAGTTGTATCGGTAATAGCCTACCTAATAAACTAAATAAAAGGCGTCAATGCCACAAATTCAGATGATAATTTAACATATAGCCAAGTATTACTGCATATTATGCATCAATTCACATGAAACATTTTACAGATACAAGAAACATTTATTGATCGCAGTCATGAATATTTGTAAACACGAATATTTATACATAACATTTGTAAATACAGTACAGTGAAGGATTCACTTAATCCAATTAGAAAAATGTGGACACAGATTGTTAGAACGTGTTTCAAGAACAATTTTCTCAGTCGTTACAGGAATTAACGACTCGATGCTCATATTCTGACGACGGGTCCGGCGGGATGTTCATCTTCAGAATCTCAGCTCTGTACGATGATGGGTCAACAAAGACGTTCTCCATGATCATGTCCATCAAATCATCAACATACCCTGTGCAATGCACACACACACACAAATAAAGTAAATCACTAGCATAATTTCATTTGAATAATCTCAACTGTTCATACATTAAGATCTCGCACTTTGATTGGGTAGTTCCTCAGGTATTTGCGTTTGTTTGTTTATCAAGTTCAGAGTTGCAGTACTTTGTCTCATGCACAATATAAATCTTAAAAATAAAAATAAATTCACACTTACGGAATGTGGCCTCAGTCTTCACTGGTTTGGCTCTGCACTCTCCCTTCCTGGTCTTTGGAAAGCCCAGTCTGTAAGTAGGATCCCGTGACGACTTGTTGGCTTGTCCTCTATCAGCATTCTCGTTGTAATGCAGTGCAGCCAGGTAGTGTCTAGAACAGTAAAAAGAAAATCAAATGTGAAAAATAATTGCAAGAAATGGGCAAATGTTCTCAACAAAGTAATCACAGCTTAATTTACCTGCACAGTATTCCTAGATATGGATAGACCACGTTTTTAGGAGCGAACTGCAGGATCAAAGCGTGGAATGCGTCCAAAGAGGAGGTCTGCTGGTGGGGACTGAGCTTTGCAATGTCCCTTAGGACCGTCTTTTTGGTCAGCGCCTTCTCCAGCTTGTAGAATGCAGGAGTTGCTGAAAGACAAAAAATATTATGCATTATATAATAATGTAGGTAATGACTACTTGTAGCAAATCCATATAACCCAACCAGTGGAATGAGACAAACCTGCAGAGAGCCAATTACTCTTGTCCCTTGTGCTGCGAATTGCATGTAGACATTTTGGGAAGAGGGGGCCATCATGAGTATGAATATCCTGAACATGGTTCAGGAAGGAGGTCCATTTTGCCACCCTTTCCGGCCCGTTTTTTGACGATTCCGCAGTCCAATGGATGTGGTTTCTGATGGCTCGCATCCACTTCTTTACTTTTTGGCAGTCCTTTGTTTTGCTAATTTTATGTAGTTGCTTTGAAATTCCTACAATTCAGAATAAATATTTAACCCACATGAATACGTGATCATAAAGCTTTATGTATAGACCTACAAGGTAGTTTGAATCCCACACATTTTTACAAACTACAAGGTACAATCCTATCAATATGCACCAAAATATGCACGGAATGCTTCAAGCATCTTGTTCTGCAGTTCTAAAAAGGCAAAAGGGGATCCAACCTGGTACAAGTAGGTTTCTAATGTTTTGTTGAGTGAGTGTACCTTTCTCCATGTGCCGGACGTCATAGAATTGAGTGATGTTGTTCTCCCTCAGAAATCTTTGAATTTGGGGATGACGGTCGGTGACGATGCAGTCAAGGGTTACCCCACGTGCACCGAACAATGCAAGGCTCCTCTTCAGGCCTTCCTGCTCCATATGGGAGCTTCCTCCAACCTCATTGCTCTGTCAAATCATCATAAACACGGGTCCATATTTAAAATGTAAATTGGCAAAATTTATAAAAATAAAACAGAACACGGTAAACTTAAATGCACCCACCTGAACCAACTGGAGATCGACAACAGTGTTGGTGCTGAGGGCCATCGTGGTGTAGATCCCAAATTTTGCACAGTGCCCTGTGAAAACATTGTCACAATCTTGTATAGAAGTCTGGTATGTGTTTATGTCTTCCTATTCATTTACAATCAAACATATCCTACGCATAGGATTTATATAGCAAAATATATACCTGGAGAATCAGCTCTCATGTCGCCACCAAGTATCACTTTACTTTCTTCGCTGAGCTGCTGCAGCATCACTTCCTGGGAATTTTTCCATTTGTGGACAATAGCTGGCTCTATAAACATTCTAGCATGCCGACGAAAGGTGTCAGAGAGAAAAATCTGCAGATGCATTGCCTTAAACACCTAATGGGAAACAAAAATGACAACAAGATTTTATAATATAAAACATTCATTATATGCCATGTTCAACAATGGGGTAAATTATTCTTTATTTACCCTTTGAAGTTTGAAGAAAGAGGCTCCACTGATGTACACTGCTGCAGAAAGCTGTAAATTCCCAGCTGGTGTGTTATCCAGAAGAGGCTGGCTTTTCCAATTTCGGGAATACTCGCAATACTCACACAGCTGTTCCACTGATATGAATGTCCCAAGCCTTTTGGTTTTAACAGCACACACACACTTGCACACAGCACAACACGTCGAACAGCTCCATGAGACAGGTCTCGTACACTATGTACTTCCTTATCTCATGTTTGGAAGTGGATTCCGCATCCCTGGGGGGTGGGGGGATATAGATGAATCAGCAACTCCTTCAAATAGATTCAACAATTAACAGAACACTTTCATGAAAGCATTATGAGGCAGGACTGCAGAAATACACACCATCCGTTTCAGCAAACAAAATGAAAACTGATATATATAACACATCTAGACAGATACATTTAAGGATTTTTCAGTAACTCACGACATGACCGTTGACTCTGTCAAAGCTGTAACCGAGTCTTCAGAGTCATAGGTTGCTTCCAGCCGTTGAGAAGCAAGTATTGAGCAGCCCTCGAGAGAATCATCCTCCTCCTCCTCCTCCTCAAACTCCTCCTGCTCCAGGCGAGGTCTCTTAGATGGCGGCTTTATAGATCTCGAGCTTGGTAAAGGCAGTGGGTGTGTGAAGGGATCAGTTGATGTGCCAAAGTTCTTGTAGGACACAGTAGCCTGGACAGCTGTAACAAAAGTATATTTTTATGATTACGGGGCATTCTTAGGAGTACAACATGACAGCATAAATTCATGCACTAAAGGCGGCAACAGCTCACGGATACACTTGCAATCTAGAACTTGCAATCTAGAGGACTACAAACCTGCGCTTCTGTAATGTGAATGAAGAGTCTTCAAAGAGAGTTGTGTACCAACACTGCGTCTCTGTTGTGGCTCAGTCTGGCAGCCTATATCCCTTGTAGCAGGTAACTGTATTGATGCAATGGCCTATGTATAAAAAAGAAGTGACAACAACCTTATCTTACATGTAGAGCAATGCCACAGCTGCATACGGTGTTACAAAGGATCACTTTAAATAAACTCAGAGATGAAACTCATTACAGAGAATGGTTGGCTTGGATTGCAAATTGTGCTGGGATTTAGCATTCTCGCCCATATACTAAATTTTCACTGGGCTATGCTACAAATTCAAGTTTAAAAAATGTTCAAATGCATTAATTTCACACTCTCACACTCCACTCTCCACTCTCCACCCTGTGGAGAGTGGAGGGGGTGGTTGAGTTTGCAGGGGAAGCCATGTTGACTGCAAACTAACCAGAACTTTAGCGGTTAGCAGTTAGCCTTACATCATTCTCAATGGCAAAACTCACGCCACAACATGCAGAAGTTCACGCTAATCTACAAAAGAAACACACCGTTAATTATTTGTATACTCACATGTCTCTCGTCTGCAGGTACTCCACGCAAAGTGGGAAGTGCCCCCTCATTAAGAAAAAGTTTCCCAGCTAATTCTGCCGTGTATTGACCGAGGTTAAAGAAACAGTCAGTCTTGAAGTGGCGAGCACAGACCAACAGGTTTTTGCCAACTGTGGCTGGGACTTTGCCCTCAAAAATGAAATCAATCCACGCCGCTCTTCTGGCCTCTGCGGCCGGGACGCGGTGGAGTGATTTGTGGTCATCTGTACAACCCACGACCGAGCACCGCGCGTGGCGCCTCGACATGATGGATTCCAAACTTCCGATCACGAAAGGACGTAGGCTATCTTATTTATGCGCGGAATGGGGAGAGGTGGGTGGTAATATTCAAATGTGCCTTATTCCTACGTCAGGAGAGTCGACGAAATTGACTCGCTCATCTGAAAACTGCAAGTGGGGTACTTACAGAAATGCATTTGTCACTCAAGAAAAACAAGTAGGGCCTTATTTCATAGTTTGTATGCGTATTGCAGCACTAGAGACCCAAAACAACACCTAACCCAAATCACAGAGAATGTGTTTTTTGATCATAGTGAAGAACAAAACTAAACCCTAATCACATAACCAACATAGGGAGATAATTGGTCGGGCAGAAATCGCGGATTTCAAAATAAGGTCCCGTCGGACAATTAAGTACGTTTTTAAAACGAATTGCATACCAGTAATTCCAACAAAGCTAAGGTTAAATGTCCATATGCCACTTTATTTCTAATGTCCAATGAATCGTTTGATGTGGAAGTGACAGTAATAGTAACATTAGATAGTAAGCTGAATGAAAACAGCGCAGCCAAGGCTGTCGGAACGACCACACTCGACACTCACCTTCCGTGTTCACCGATCCACTAGGGGGACTTGTGGGAAATGTGGTTTAAAATATCGCGACTACTTTTGATTCCGTCTTTGAAAGACTACAAATACCACAACGAAATTATCTGAGGACGCTACGGTGCTACGTTCAAGTCGAAATGGAATAAACAGTACCCTAGTCTCGCCACATATGAAATACCATATCTAAGTTAGTTATTTCTCACAACAGCGCTTGTTTGTGTAATAGTAAATGTGACATCTACATTTAACTATAATGTCTAAACTATTGCCGCAGAGCATTTAATGTGGTTATGGTCCATTCAATGACTATTTTACTTGTGTCGAACTCCTCAGCGCTCCTTTAATTGCCACCGTCCATACTGTCGAACACAATTTCAGTGACATAAATACTCCAGAGGCAAGTGTGTTTAATTTCCCATGAAACAATGACATTTCTAAGTTTAAGATTTGTATGTTATTTTGTCGTAATATTATAAGCATTATTTAAATGTATAAACCAATTCTGAGAACATTGGCCTATGATGAACCAAAATAATGCCATAAAGACATAATTGGGTTATAGGCCTACTGATCTTCAATTAAAGTTCTGGTTTAGTAAAACTATTAACTTAACTCAGAAGACATCCCCATCCTGTTAAGTGCAATGTCATTACTGCCGTCAGATAGAAAAGATGATTGTGCATGAATTTAAACAGTTAACTGCTAATATGTGCACTCTGGTGATACCAGGACTACCTGTTGCTGACATATTAATCAGCACTATTTAAGAATGGTCTGAGTTTGCGAACAACATTTTCATGTAGATTAACTCATTTGGCAGACCAGTGTGTCAAAGGTGACCTACAGCGGACAACCAGACCAATCAGAGCAAATGTAAACAAGTTGTGACTTCTTTCCTCTGGGGCAGACCTTGCAGTGACATATGTGAATGACTGCCGTCACCTTCCTTTTAATTCTGGGGTTGTTGGTTCAAGCGCCCATGCTGTCTTGTCACCTGCCATTTTGTGTGAAAACCAATAGAAATTCTGGAAACCAAAAACCAAAGGCACTGCCAGATACAATGCCATTCATTATTGGAAAGGTCAGGAGGGGGAGTGAGTAGACCCATGGAAACAGTAGAGTGGAAAGTAGTTGGAAATGTGCATGCTTACGCTGGCATGCTGCTGCCTTCTGAATCCTGTGCAGTGATTTAGCAGTGCACACCAGTGGTTCTGCAAGTCGTATCATTTGATCTCTGACAGATTAACAAACTCAGAAAAATTTTGTTTGTCAATCATGAATTTCAAGATTTAGAAGACTTGGCAGGTACAAATAAGTAGATGTCAAGCAACAGTTGACCGTTAACAGTCGACTACCCACCAGTGTGCGAGTTATACCACGGTGTCCGGGGGAGCCGGGGCTGGGGGCGGGCGATCATTTTTTTTTTTTTTTTTTGGAGGGGGGCAAAGTTTAAATGCTGATCCTGTCATTAATAGCAACAGCATATGCCTATTATAAAGAGAAAATCCGTTGCACGCACACCATAGGTCTATGTACAATATTTACATGAAACACCCCGATCGATCATCATCACATCATACATCACATGGGCTATAGCCTATAAGGCTATAGGCTATAGCTGTACACAGAGCCAAACACGCGATAAGAGCAGCCAGCGGCACCAACCATGAACCAACCAGGGGAGATGCAACGCCGCATACACAACACACCAACAATGCACATGCGCTTCAAGCGCCTCCGACGTGCAAGCAGGCAACACTTTTTTCATGAATCACAAACTAAAAATACAATTTTATTTCTCTTATTTTACACCTTTGAGGGAAAACCATGGCCAAAATATAATTAATTTGGCAATCATATCAATATTTTAGAGCTCCCCCCAAATTTCACAAATCATGTTTCCAGGGGAGCTCAGGTGGCCACCAGGGGAGCCATGGCTCCCCCTGCTCCCCCGTAACTCGCACCCTGCTACCCACCTCAGACTACCCACCTCAGTTAGTCTTTCTAGGACCAAAGAAAGTCCTATTTTGGAGTGGTTCAGCTGATGGTAGCTCGTACTCAACTAGACAGAGATGCTGGAGTGGCACGGTGAAAAGGGGACGTTGTTGCAATCTAGATTCCTTCATAGACCTACTTTAAATCCAGGGGCCAGAAACCCTGGCGTCTATTATTATGGAGGGAAAGTGTACTTTTAACCATTGATATTGTTCTCATATTATTTGTGTCATTTCAATTAATTACCCATAGAGTGTTTTAAGTAAACTGTCTTCAGATTAATAACTGAACTGCCGCCACTCTTCCCCAACCAGGTTGTCTGTGTATGTCTCTTCACAATATTTGTTCTTCAAGCAGGTGAGCTGCACAAATACCCTGACACAGTGTAATATTCAGAGCACATCGGAATCTGGGAACTAGACCGAGGCGCCAGACGCACCAGACACGCAGGTCATCTTGAGGATTATGAGGTCAGTTACACTGGCTGTCAACATAGTTACTCACAACCCAGGTTCCAACAACAGGCCTGAAAAGGAATGGCCGCCTGAACAAGAGGGATTTGCGACAACGACACCCCTCACCTCGCCATGTGCTCGTCTCACCGGCACCAAGGTTCAGAGGCTTTCTGCTCATTAGGAGGTTACCCAGTTAGCGCCATTCCTATTTTTTCAGAGAGCGAGTGCAATATGGAAGGTTCTAGAAAACAATTCCTGAAACACGCAATAAGTCGAGAATAACCCAACGGGCTTGAGGGGGAATTTTTGGCAATCCGGATGGAGATTTGAGGTTACTCCAATCACAGCAAGCCAAGCAGGCCACCCTTGTAGAGCTGTGTGAGCTCGACCAGGGTTAATCCATCCATGGTCAAACAATCCATGTGCCACTTCTAGGTCCCATACTTGCCTCCAGCTACTCCATAGCTAACCAGCATAGAGCCGGTAGAGGACCAAAGGACACTGAGGTAGACGAGTGGCCAACACCCCTAATTTGCCATCAGCTCCTCCACCAACTCCCAGTCAGATGCATTTGGCCCTTGGCCTGCTGCCAAGGGCCAACGATTCAAAACTTGTCAATTTGACTCGATCAGTTTAAATGAAAAGAAGACAAGTTGATTGCTGACTCATACCCAAACAACACAGAAAAAAATCCTGAGCCTGTGTAGTGTAGTCTCAAAGTTGGGATGCAAAGGGACAGCTGACAGAATGTATGCAAACCAATAAGGGGTGCTGGTACTGTGCTAGACCGCATCAAGCAGCCCAGTGCAACTTAGAGCTACTCTGCTGCCGTTCTCAAGGGAAGCACCTATAAGTCCTCCATGAGGTAAACACCAGTATGAAAAACCACTGTAGCCAGTTTAATGAATGCCTAATAAGTACCACCGCAGAAGTACTCTTCCTAGACAGACCAGTGGAGGGAAGCCTTGTTCTGCTGAAGGTCAGGTGGGTGACTGTCCACCATGGTGACTAGACCCTGAACAATAACTTCATAATAACGGATCAGAGAAGACTACGCTTCTTCCAGCAGCCATGAAGAAACTTTTGACATCCAGACACTATGGGTCTTCAGTATCATCTTGTATCTCACCCATTGTATGCTGCCCTCCATGCTCCAGGTTAGTACATTATAAAACTCTTTATACATCGGTTTCCTCTTGAGCCTGACGTCACTGGACTCCTTTGTGGTGGGCTTAATATCCTGTCTGTGAAGAGGGGCTTTGAAATAACCCTATTATCCAAGATGAGATATATGGCTATGAAATGCATGCAGAGGGGAAAATATCCAGGGGCCAGTTGAACAAGCTTTGCGTTATCTCAAATACGTCTAGTTATAGTAAGTATTAAATAAACCTGGATGTCCACATTGCTAAATCAAAATGGGTTCCACCACACAACGTAGCACTTATTAGTTACTCAATATTCACACCATCCCCTAAGCATGTATTAAAGCTGCCAGTTAAAGAAAACCAAAGTGCTGAAGGAGAAAATAATAACGGCACAGCCTTGTTTTTAACAGCGGAATGCTATCTTGTTATATTGTGATTATAATTCCAGCCTAGGCCCCTCTGTATTAATACATAATACACTTATGACAGTGCCATCAACCTGCTATCTGGTATTTCTCCAGCCCACAGCTATCTGTATTCCCTATTTACTCCTGAGACCAATGCCATATAAAAGTACATGCAGTACTTCTGTCAATCACCACTGGCATCATCCCCCCAGCCAGAGCTTGTTTCATCTTCATTAGGAAGAAGGATGGAGTTCTGCTGCCTCCAGAACACCACCATGTTCAAGAAACCTGCTCTCCGCAATGCAAACCATATTGCCTGGATCAGAAAGGGGGATCAGTGGAGGAGAGCAGTCTATACCCCCCGTGGCCATTATGAATCTTGTCATGCCATTTAGTCCCACCAATGCCCCTGCCATACTTCCACTCATCGTCAACAACGTCCTCTGAGACACGCTAAATCTATGTTTTTTATTTTATTTGGATGACCTCCTGATTTCCTCCAGTTCTGCCCGTGAACATGCCCATCAATTGTATCATGTCCTCCAGCACCTCCTGGAGAATCGATTTGATGTTAGGGTATAGAAGTGTGTATTTCACCAGTCCATCGTGTCGTTCCTTGGTATACTACATAGCCACTACATCAAATGTCAACTTTAGATAGATCCTGCTAAGGCAAAAATAATTTGCTTCGTTTCCCTGCCCAAGCTCGCTCCCACCCACAAAGGATGCTGTGTGTCTAGCATGTCGTTCATCTCCATGGGTCCCGGTCAATATCTCCGGGTTTTAGAAGACTTTCTGCTCCCTGGTGGGCGCTTCCATTCCTTTCCTCCGGAAACAACCCTAAAATTTCTCACAGCAGGCAACCCGACCGTATTTAACTTAACTTGGGTTGAAGGGGCACACAGTTCTTTACCATGCCCTGACACTAGCCTGTCTCCTTTTCACTATGTTCCAGGATATCATCCACCATTATTCAGAGGGCTATCCCCCTTTCATCTACACAGGAGTTTGTACACCATCGTCATTAGACCTTGAGAATATCCCCCTTGTTAAAATCCTTAATCACTCTGCTCTCCGCTTCAACTTGTAGCGCATCCCTCCTACTCTCCTGGTTTCCTGAGTCAAACCAGTTGCTACCAGCCTCATCTCACAATCCTTAGTTACCAGCTCAACCCGTCTCTATTGACGGGTCTCTGGTGATCAAAGTTGTGCCGTAAACACTTTCTGTCTAGGTTTGAATGTCGTAGTCATTATTGATCTTTGACACTAATTGCTCAGATGACTGCACCTTCAGTGAAGGTTACAGTTTTGAGGCGGAAGCAGGGTCTGATGGGCCTGGGCAAGCAGAAGGCCCTGGTCATTTACCAGTTCAAGTTCAGCAACAGGTGCGATTTAGTCTAGCTGGATGTCTACCTCATCCGATGTCTCCTTCTATTGCGTTCACATTCCTATGCCTATGCATTCCATGTCCTTCTCCATGTCTCATCTTTACATTTATATTTAGAGCATTATATTTAGACGCTTTTATCCAAAGCGACTTACAATAAGTACATTTGTCATAAGAAGTGCAACAATATAGCACTGTCGGTACAGTAAGGATGTTCATAGGTGCAAGTACAACAATCGCTAGGCTAACCAATTCCCTGTGTTACAGCAATGATAGAAGCTACTGCAGTTGCTACATAGTTAAGTACTATAATACAATTCAACACCATACAATGTACAATGGTGGCCAGAAGGGGGAGGGTGGCTATGCAGAGTCGAGGTGGACTCTGAACAGGTGGGTCTTGAGTCTTTTTCGGAAGATAGTGAGCAACTCTGAGGTCCTGAGAATGGCAGGGAGCTCGTTCCACCACTGAGGTCCCAAAACCGAGAAAAGTTGTAACTTTGCTGATCGACCTTTGCTAGCTCTTAGCGATGGCGGTAGCAGACGTCCAGCTGAGGTAGTTGAGCGGAGGGATCGAGCTGGGGTGTGTTGCTTTAGCAATGCTTGGAGGCAGGGGCAGTTCCATCGACTTGTATGCAAGTACCATCATCTTAAATTTGATGCAAGCTACTACAGGGAGCCAGTGGAGGTCCCTGGAACTTCGGTAGGTTGAACACAAGGCACGCTGCCGCATTCTGGATGGGCTGCAAAGGTTTAATCGCAGAGGCAGGAAGTCCAGCCAGGAGTGAGTTGCAGTAGTCGAGGCGGGAGATGACCAGCGATTGGACTAGAAGCTGAGCTGCTTCCCTTGTGAGGAAGGGCCGGATTCTGCGGATGTTGTAAAGTGCAAATCTGCAGGATCAGGCCACCGCAGTGATGTTTGCGGTGCAGCATAACTGATTGTCCAATACCACACTGAGGTTTCTGGCAGTTGAAGAAGGAGATACAGTGATGTTCTCAACGGTGACCAGTAAGTCAATGGGCCCTATCTTGCATCCGGCGCAATTGACTTAATCACTGGCGCATTTGTCGTTGCTAGTTTGCAACTGGCGCAGAGAGTGCTTTTCCCTCCTTCGCCACGCGTCGGTAAATTAGGGAATGATCTTGCGCCCCAGGGGGCGGCTCGCGAAAGAAGGAGGCGTGTTCTGGCGCAAACGTTCCCTGTTGCTATTTTGACATTTCATAAACAACTTGCGCCACAAACCAGAAAATACCTGGTTTAAAGTCAGTGGCGCGTTGTTCAGATGCTTTTTTAAGGGCGCATGCATAATGTTGCTTGTGTGTATGTGTAACGCACACAAGCGCGCCCGTGCAAGCGTGTATGCATCCATCTGTTTAAACACACGCAAACTAAACACGAAACGCATAATACAGTCCATGGCAATGTATATTAACGGGGGGACACATTCATATTAGGAACACACGTCGATAACGATAATGCATACAATACTGATAAGAAACAATGTTTATAATGTATTGCGTATATCGTTAAATAGAACCACAGTTACCACATGTCATATGTTATATCATATACGTTTTCTTTGCCGAAATTTATTTGAGGATTCAGTATTTCTGAAGTTGTCGAAGAAAACCTTATTCCATTTGTGAATTAGGCTATACTATTTGGCCATAAACCGAGCCATTTGCAGTTTGAAATTCATGTGCATCTCTCTCATCGGAGACTTCAGCCGTGCTGTCAAAATATCAACTCGTCGGATTCAAATGCGCTCATGGCTCTTAAAGGGGATGGAAGCTGGCACTCTCATTGGTTTGTCGCACGTTACGCCCAACGTTACACCACATCCACGGTTAATTAGGCTACTTCAGACCAACCCTTTTTAGATATGCGCCGGGCGAGTCATTTTTCACGCTGGTAAACTTGCGACATCGCCGTAGAACCGCCCACAAAGCTACTTGCACTTGGCGCTACTTACTTGCGTTTCAGACCGTTAAAATAGGGCCCCATGTATGGGTAATCTTTCCCTGGGATTAGGAGGAGCTCGGTTTTGTTGAGGTTAAGCCCCAGGTGATGGGCAGTTGTCCAGGTGCTGACGTCCGCCAGACATTCCGATATGCGTGTTGCAATCAGGGCTTCATCAGATGAGGGGAAAGAGAGAAATAGCTGAGTGTCATCAGCATAGCAGTAATAGGAAAAGCTGTGTGATGTAATTACAGAGCCCAGAGATCTGGCATAGAGGAAGAACAGAAGAGGCCCCAGTACAGAGCCTTGAGGGACACCAGTTTCAAGCGTGCAAGGTTTGGACATGGAGCCATTCCATGTCACTTGATAGGTGCGGTTCATCAGGTAGGATGTGAACCAGGAAAGAACAGATTCAGCGATGCCAAGTTCGGCAAGAGTGGCAAGGAGGATCTGGTGGTTCACTGTGTCAAATGCTGCGGACAGGTCGAGGAGAATGAGAACCGATAAGAGGGACGAGGCTCTGGCAGCACGGAGGGACTCAGTCACCGCAAGGAGAGCCGTCTCAGTGTGTGCCTTCTTGAAGCCTGACTGGTGAGGGTCAAGCAGGTTGTTAGATGAGAGATAGGAGGAAAGTTGGTTAGCAATGGCCCGTTCCAGTGTTTTAGAGAGAAATGAAAGAAGAGATAGCGGTCTGTAGTTCTGAATGTCAGTGGTATTAAGAGTTCGTTTTTTGAGAAGAGGCTTTATTCTGGCAGTCTTGAACGATGCTGCAACAATGCCTGAAGTGAGGGAGGAGTTGATAAGTGGGCTGAGAAATGGCAGGATGTCACTTGAGACATCCTGGAGGAGAGAGGTTGGGGATGGCTTCAATGGGGCAGGTGGTGGCATTGTTAGATGTTATTATTCTGTTGACCTTGTCAGAGGTGAGAGATACATTGGGTAAAGACAGAGGATTGGATGGGAGGATGGAAGGCAGGGATAAAAGAGGAGCTAATGTCCTTTCCTTTCTGGGTAAAGTAGGTAACAAAGTCATCAGCAGTGAGGCAGGAAGTAGGTGGGGGTGAGGGAGGGTTGAGGAGGGACGAGAACAGGGAAAACAGTTGCCTGGGGTTTGATTTTGGTCCGGTAGAAGGCAGATTTGGTTGTTGACACACTGGAGGTGAAATCAGAAAGAAAGAAAAGATAGTGAAATAGATCATTAGGACAGTCTGATCTCTTCCATTTCCTCTCAGCTGCCCGCAACTTTGTTCTACAAGTCCGCAGAGGATCGGACAGCCAAGGGGGGGGGGGGTGAGGATCACGCTGGTCTGGAGTGGAAGGGATAGAGGGAATCCAAGGAGGAGGAGAGGGAGGATAGCAGAGTGTCTGAAGATTCATCTGTAGATAGTTGAGAGAATCGTTCGATAGAAGGTAGTGAAGACAGAACAGTAGAGGCAAACGTAGAGGGAGAGAGGGATTTGAGGTTACGGCGAGTGGTGACTAGAGAGGAGGGGCGAGAGGATTTCAAGGGGAGAGAAAAATCAACAAAGTGATGGTCAGACGCGGGGAGCGGGGTAACGGAGAGAGCAGAGGTGCTGCAGGACATACTGAATATTAGGTCAAGCTGGTTCCTGGCACTGTGTTTGGGAGGAGAAGGGGACAGTGTTAAGTCGATGGTGGCGAAAAAGTTCAGGTGAGTGCAACTTCTCTGGCAGGATGTTGAAGTCGCTAAGGATAACGAGTGGTGGGCCATCCTCAGGAAAGCAGCTGAGGAGGGCATCCATCTCGTCGTAGAAGTCACAGAGGGGACCTAGAGGACGGTAGATCACCACAATGGAGAGCTTGATAGGAGAGGTGACAGTGACAGTGTGGAGTTTAAACGCAGATCTGGCCAAGGGTTCTAGTGGTAGGACCACATGGGCGAGATGAGGAGTCCGGTCCCTTCTCCTCGCCCGGATGGTCTAGGGGTGTGCGAGAATGAGTAGACGGTGGAGAGGGCAGCAGGAGTAGCAGAGTTCTCTTGAGTGGTCCGTCTCTGTCAGGGCCAGGAAGTAAAGGGTCATGAGGGACGCGTAGGCTGAAATCGAGTCCGCCTTCCTGACCGCCGATTGGCAGTTCCAGAGTCCTCCCATCACCTCAAGGTCAGTGTAAGCAAGGGTAGGTGGATGGCACAGATTAGACGGGTTACTACGCTGAGCAGAGGAGCTATGGTAATGCCGTCTATGGGTGGAAATCCTGACAATGAGTAAAATACGACACATAGCTGCATTTGGGCAGGTGGCCTTTCCGGGCTTCCTCGAGGGACTCCCACAGAGAGACTCCCTTAGTCTTTGTTTCCCGGGTCTTGACTCCCACAGAGAGACTCCCTTAGTCTTTGTTTCCCGGGTCTTGACTCCCACAGAGAGACTCCCTTAGCCTTTGTTTCCCAGGTCTTGACTCCCACAGAGAGACTCCCTTAGTCTTTTTTTCCAATGACTTTTGGTCATTCTTGCTTTCCTGGAAACGTTGGAAACGTTGAAACCTTTGGAAACGTTTTCTTCATAAAACCTGCCAGACAGATTTTGTATACATTTTATTCCTTAGTAATTAGGGTATGCCGTCTTTCAGAACCTCTCATTACCGGCGGCACTAAAGAGAGAAAAAAAGTGCACAGCAGTAACAGATGGAAAGTTAGAACAAGCAATCGTAATTCTGAACACTAGAACAAAAAGCATTACTGGGTAATGTAACAAGAGGAAGATGAGGAAGACCAGGATAGGGAGGATCTGGAGAGTCGTAGAGGCTGGAACTTGCCATCTTTCTACATTGGGGCCTGTCCTTCCCCATTGGATTGTCGGTCGAACGCTTCACACTAGGTCAAGTGGTGAATGTGGGCCAGATGCTGGTATTCTTCCATCACAGTCTCTTTTCATTCCCGCCACGGTTGCTTGGTGTTAGGGGTTGAGGTGGAACAGATGGAATGATGGATCCATCACTACAATGCCCCTGATGCTGCATTGTTCACCCAGAAGGGTTGTCTGGATTCATTGGAACCATCAAGTTTCCTTCTCAGTTTGACTTTGTTTTTGGGGTCCCAGTCTCATCAGCTACTTGGTAGATCACGACGTATGAGGGCGCTGGAGGGCGCCTTTGGTGCACTTGTGTCATGTATAATTTTGTTTCAGCACATAACCAGCATCAATCTGAGCGGCCTCCTCTATGTCCAGGGGAGTAGTTGTTGTGGGAGGTGGGGTTTGGCCAGCTCTATCTAAGACATGTGAAGACTATTGGCCTGTTAAGGCAGAGCCGTTGACACTTCCTGCTGGCTCTCTGCGGGGTGCTTCTCAAACGCCTCTAAGTGGAATCCAAATTTGGATTGAGTGAATCTCCCCCTCCGCTAATTTCCTGTTAAGTAACATAAAATCCCAGCTCTTTTCCACACTACCTTTTTTTTTTCTATTTGGATGCAGACTTTTAACGGTTAAGGGCACCAAGGTGTGGGATATGGGCTTTTACATTAGTCTGTACCAATTGAGTTCTTCATACTTTGTGCAGGTTTGGTGAGATTACTGTCTACATACCTTTCCAACGAGATTGGATGAATGTCCAGATGATTTTAAGGGCGTTGGTCAGTTTATCCTGTAGCTTTGGCGGTAATCAATGAAGGTTAAGCCAAGCTGTGAGGCACGTGGGAGAAGCTGCCTTCAGGCTTTCTGCCAGAAAGCCTAAAGGCAGAAAGCTTTATGCCAGGAATGCTTTAGGAAGTCAGGTGACGTGGTATAAAGGACAATAAATACATCTGGACAGGAGTAAGTGGGGTAGAATGGGTAAAACAGTGGCTGTGGTGTGATAGCCTTTGGGTGAGCGTGAGCAACCATTATAAATAATATTAAAAATGCATTTCATTTGAAGATGCCTTTCTCGGCACTCAAGGACACTGTATAAAGATACACAAAAGTCATTGAAATTAAACAATGAGAGGAATAAAAAGGCAATTTTAAACATACAGTATGTGTTTTCAGTTGTGATTTGAAATAGGGAATTATCAATGTGACCACTATTTAGTTTCCCTTTTTTGACTGATTACTTTTTTTATTTCAATTCCAACTGTGGTAATAAAGTTTCATTTTCTTACCTTGCTGTCCACGTTTTCACAGACTGCGTGAAATAACATGGTAAGAGGCAAGAACAGGGCCAAGAATCAAAGATCCCTTTAGTAGTCCATCCCAGTGGTGTAGTGTATTTTATTGTAGTGGGTATACTGTGATGATTCCCTCCCAGCCTCGTATACAAACCCGCCCCGCCGGTGTGTGTAGGTGTGTGGCGCTTATGGGGTGTCGCACCACACTCACCAACGCAGGGGTCTACAACCCGCTAATTTAAGAGCATAACGATTATCAACAATCATGGAAAGCTGAATAGGTTTATCAGTTTTAATAACAGTATGAACAAATAGAACACAACAATGACAAGTTGTCCTTTGTATATCTATAGTAGCAATAACACATGCTAAACAAGGTCAAAATCCACTGAAAAATAATTTAATGAACTGTTTACAACCATGGCTAACCAGTGCATGAGAAGGAAATGAAAGGAGACTAATGTTTCACTCTTTCAATTGCTCTAATTTTAGCTCTGAAATTACTGCACCTTAATAATGACCATGAATTAGCTATACTCTCATTTGCATAGTGATTAACTTTACGAATTTCAATTGTGTATACCAACTGCATGTTGGCTGACATTTACCTAACTTTTTTTCCCTCCACTCTAACCAAGGATGCCTGTTTTTAAATTCCCTAGCCTGACACCCAGTCCGAAAGGCTGGCCAAGGAGATATACAGTGGGATTAAAACATTGTCTTCTGTTGACTACTTGTTATGTGGTTTACACATTAATATGGGAGGACTGGACACACACACACACACACACACACCACACACACACACCACACAACACACACACACACACACACAACACACACACAACACACACACACTCGCTCTGATTGGTCCAAAGTGTACATGAGCCGGTGGCAATTTTTTGGGGGGGCACACAGAGGCAGGGAGAGAGCAAAGTGATGAGCAGATATTCTTCAGAGCACTTCACCTACAATATAGCAGACTGGCTATTATGACATTTTCGCCAAATATTCCAGTAAAAAAATTACCCACCCTAGCTTTAAGTGGCAGCAGTAGATTTTGGGCCAGGCTTAAAACTAACTAAAAAAGTGAAATAGTGTAGTTTGCTTTTCATATCGTAACGTTGAATGTTATTGTAGCATGTAGCCTGGGACTATTTAAGTGGTTGTTTTTTTTATCGCTGTATCGAGTTGTTTTAACTGTATCCGTTGTTATGCCAATTGTTCCCACGTTTAACTTTCAATCTGTGTGGGTTGCTAATCACAGCGTGAGAAGGAGGGGCTCGACCCGACAACTAAAGTGCAGAGATGCAAGGGCAGCTTCGTGCTTCGTAACAGAGACAGGGCAGAGCGCGACCGCGTAGGGGAAATTTTATGAATGGTGAATGTAGGAGATAACTTCCCCTGCTAAAAGTATTTTATTGCAGTTATACCCAACCGGTATTGGCGAAAAATAAACACAGAAGTGAAAGATCTGTCCCAAGACGATTGATACGTATCCGTGCACATTTTTAAGTGGGTATACGCAAATCCTGTTGCGTTCCTAGTGAGTATACGGCGTATACCTGCGTATCACGTAGACTACACCACTGGTCCATCCTCTGAACAATGTAGCTTCACCACAGCACCATGGGCTTATAAAAAGGGCTTATAAAAAGCACCTCCCCAAGAAATATACACATTCAGAGGATAAATCAACAACAATAGGAGAAAGCAACAACAAATAACAACAAAAAAGGAAGCAATACAAGTGCCATTTTATAGCACACACTCAAAGAAGTCAGAAATAAAAACATGGGTATGTATAAATATAAAATAATTGTATTTAACTGAGTGTATGAGCATGTAAAGAGATAATGATCCAATGACAAATATACTGGAAAAGAAACTATTAGGAACTTTGATTTAACAGGTAAGCTTTCAGTCTTAACTTAAAAGTATTGAGGGATGAAGATAATTTAACAACATGAAGATAGGAATTCCAAAGTATGGAGCCTCTGTAAGGAAAAGAAAACTGAGTATGAGTAGTGCGGCAAAAAGGGGGATGAATTTTATCAGTCTGTCTTGTGTTGTAAGAACTGACCTGAGAGTTAACTGTAAAGAATTCATGAAAGGATTTGGGCAGCAAGTGGGAAAGATGGATATATTTATAAATAAATACACATGATTGAAGTATATTAATATCGTAGACTGACATTATCTGAAGATTCTTAAACAGAGTGGCAGATGGAGACAAATAATTAGAGAAGGTGGCTAATCTAACAAATTTCTTTTGCGCGATTAATAATTTCTGTAAATTAGAAGGATAAGTGCTGGCCCAAACAATATTACCGTAACTGAGATGTGGATGAATAAAGCTATAATACAGTATATTTAAAACTTTTCTGAGATATGAAATCACGAATTTTTCTGATGATACCAATGGATTTCAACACTTTATTATTAACAAGTTTAATATGTTCGGACCATGACAACCTCTCATCAATTAATACCCCTAAAAATTTGGTGGAGGAAACCTGAATTATATCATTATCCCCAATAGTGATTTAGCGCTGGATTTACATAATTTTTTCCCCGTAAATATAATAAAATTAGTTTTTTTTACATTTAATGTCAACTTATTTATCTGGAACCATTCAGAAAATTTAATAATGCCAGAATTGGCTTCACTAATTAAAGAATCAAAGTGACTGTGAGTCAAAATCAGATTAGTATCATAAGCAAAAAGTATTGGTAGCATCGTGGAAGAAACAGTTGCAAGGTCATTAATGTAAACAAGGAACAATAATGGACCAAGTATGGAACCCTGGGGACACACATATGTTAACTGGGCTCTGGAAGAAGTACAACCATTGACATAAAACAAACTGTTCTCGGTTTGAAACATAATTAACAAGCCAAATATATGAATAATCATGAAAACCATAACGATGTAACTTAAAGTAAAATAGTGTGGTCACAGTTTATTGTTATTTATAGCTGTATTAGATTTTTTCAACCCAGCTGTAAGAGGGCCATATCTATAGAATGATTTTCCCGGAAACCATAATTGGTGCTCGTGTAAAATGCTGTGTTTAATTTAAATGAGATAAGATTCTTTTTTGTACCAGTTTTTCTTTCTAGAATTTTTTGAAAAACATGGTAAAATATAGAAATTGGTCGATAGTTATTAAATTATCTTGTATCCCCAGTTTTATGAAGTGGGATAACTTAAGCAATTTTTAGATCTTTAGGCACACATCCCGTCTGCAACGATAGATTGAAAATATACGTTAATGGGTTCAACAATAGATGAAGACACACAGATTTAATCAATGAAGCACAGATATCATCATGGGCCCGCCAGCAGATATTTTCAATCTGCCAATGATTTCCATCACTTCTGCTATGTCTGTATTTTCAAACTGTAAAAGAGGGGGGAAGTTACCCTTTATGTAATCCAATGGATTTCTGTTAGAAGGTTTAATGTTCTTTGACAAAGAGGAACCCACTTGGTGCAAAGAAAATTATTAAATTTCACAAGAAATTACATAAGGATCAGTAAATGATACACCACCTTCATTGAAACTCTGAAGGATGAGAAAACAGAAGACTTTTATTTTATTCATAAGTTGATTGATAACCTTCCAAGTAGACCTGATATCGGTGGGAATATTCTTTGAGTTTGTTGCTAGAAATATATTTTTTGGCTATTCGAATTAAATGATTATATTTGTTTCTATATGTTTTGTACTTTTTTGAATTCAGAGGTGTAGGATTGGTAAGAAACCTCTTATATATTATTTATATATATTTATCTTATTATTTTTATTCGGGTACAGCAAGGTTCTTTTTTGATTGTACCAGTGGAAAAGCAAAAATGAAATTGCCGAATTAAAGGTTGTCACAAAAATCTGATAAGCAGACTCAGCATCTGTATGTTTGTAAACGTTTTCCCATGTCAATCAATCAACCTTTTTGAACCGTTCAGTATTTTGCCGATTAAATAATCGACGTACAGTACAGGAATTTGTACCAACAGGGCCAGTCTTGTCAGAGATAGAAAAATGAAAAATGGGAAAATGATCTAAGTTATCAGTGAAAAGGATGCCTGATTTAGTTGTATTATTCACAGAGTTAGTAAAGATTATTGTCAATTAAGGGTGGCAGAATGATTTTGTCAACTCTTGTTGGCTTGTTAATAGAGGATAAAAAGAACAGGAAAACAAAATATATGAAGAAATGCTGCAGTCCGAGCCCTGAGTTTCACATTTGAATAAATCAAGGTTAAAAGTCCCCAGTAGAAAACATAGTTTCCTTTCCGTATTCATCATTTTCTAATATTGACCCAAGTGTAATCATTAAAAACTTACTGAGTCTGTATCAGGGGGCCTGTAAACAACATCCATGATAAGATTTCCGCCACTAAAAAATGAACAAGAAGGTAATTTCAATAAACAGGGCTTCAACATCAATGTTTTTCAATTCCATGGACCAGATCTTCTCTAACACAAAATGTGTAGGCTGGTTATGAACATAAATTGACACACCACCCCCAGTTCTCCCGTGGTCTACAACAGTGAACTGCCTTATATAAAAGGTATATCATATAACATTTCTGTTGAATCTGCCAGCCAAGTTTCTGACAGGCGATAATAGGACCAATTCATGATTGAGAGAAGATAAATAATTAGTAAAATCATTATTCATTTTTGGAAGATTACGAGCATTCAAATGACAAGTAGAAAAGGATGAATTTGAGAAACCTCATGTAAATTTTTAAATTGTTGAAACATTTATAATATTCACAAATGTAGACAAATTTTGCTGGTAAAATTTAAGACAATTTGAGTCTTGGATCAGCAAGAGTCAGTAGAACATACTCAGGTTCCGTTTAACTCAAAAGGGTTGAAAACATGCTCAGCACAAAAGTCCTTTAAGAGTCAACATCAGTTAAAAACTCATTCATAATATGACAAAGGAGAAAAGAAAAAAAAACAAGTAGCACTTTAAGCCTGCTAAGGTTAATGAACAATTTGTCTAATAGAAGACTCATGCATAAGCATTAGGTGTTGATTTACATGTGGGTGGGCTTGGATGAGGGAGCGTGAACAATCAGCTGGTCATACTTTAGATAAGCAATGTTACCTTTCATTCGTTCCTCCTTAAGAGCCTTGGCAGTAAACTCCTTCCTTTTTGGAGAGCGCACCCTCTCAGAGAAGTCCTCATTAATAAAGAACTTAGTGCCCTTCAGACACTTGGATTGATATATCTAGAGGGAGTGTAAGGTAAGAAATTCTAGAAAATTCAAATGTGTCTTAGTTTTCTACGATTTCTTTAATTCATGCTGGTTTCAGTAATCCCATGGTAACTAAATACTAAGTAATCCTAATTAATTTATGACTCATATAATTGTTATTTTTTTCAGATAGGACACGAGAGAGGAGCCGACATGTCACTATCGTTAATGATGCCAACTGACCGCCGCACTATGGGGTCCATAAACTAGCAGCAGCAGCACTAAGATGCAACCTCACGAAAATATGTGACACTGTCACGTCATTTAAGGGGACATATTATGAAAACAGCACTTTTCCTGGGATTTGGGGTGTTGTTGTGGGTAGATGGTGCTCCCACACGCATATAAACTTTGAAATAAGTCTGTACATGATTTTTTGAGTGAAATACGAATTTCTGAAGCAGCCCACCTCCAGCTACCAAACAAGCGAGTCAGTTTCGGCGCCCCCTCCTACGTAGGAAAGGGGCACATTTGGAATATTACCTCCCACTTCCCCACTCCCCTCCCAATCAGAGCATCGCTAAGATTTTGTAGTGTGGACGAGCAAGTGGACGAGCAGCTCCGTTGGGGGTAAAGGCCCATATTCATACCTCCGGATCCGGACGAAATTCGTCAGTCCGCCCCAAACGTTGCCTCCGGAGCTACCCTTCATACCTCCGTCTGGTTTCAGTCTTGTTATCGATGTTACGCAATACATCCTCTAGAGGGCCCTGTCCTGTCTATAAATATACCCGGCATCCGACAATCTCAAAATCTATATCAGTCTCAAACATGGCATCTGTAGAGGAGTTGATTTTACTTCGTCTCATCCGAAATCGCAGACAAAGGCGCAAAAAGTGTACGTGGCGGTGGCATGTGAGACCACTCAATGAGAACCGTCACATCAATGGCGAGTTTGTTTCTTTAGTTCTGCCGATGAGAGAGCGCTATTTCCTCCCAGCTGTTCATGCATCGTTGTTTGTCGCGAGATGACCTGGCACGGGTAGAATCATACAGGTGGATATACCCCCTCACCAACTCGCAGATCCTCTCCTCCAAAATTTTGCGCCCATTTATAAATGTCCCGTTCTCTCTACTTCGTTTGGTTTAAGATATCGCGAATGGTCTCACTTTTGACTCCTATATACTGCCGCCTCGATTTCCGGTGGTATTGCTCCGGTTCTCCCGGAGCACTCCGGATAGGTAAGCTCAGAGGCGACGGGACTCAGATGACGGACGAAACACCTCCTTGGACGCGGGCGAAACGGTCCGTATCCGTGTTTACCGTAGGGTGTGAATGGGCCTTTTCTCTGCGCTAGCTCACCCCGCCGGAGCTGACATGGAGTAGAAAGGGATTGTACTCCCGGAGCTGAGCTGCCGGACTGCCACCGAGCTACCCCAGCCGGAGCTGCTAGTCTGCTGGAGCTGCCACCTAGCTTCGGCGCCAGTTCAGATCCCTGAGTACACGTGCTGGACTGCGGCCGGACAGCTTCGACGGCGGCCGGCAGCTCCGGCGCGGGGAGCTCGGAGGCAGTCCGGCAGCTCAGCTCCCGGAGGCAGTCCGGCAGCTCAGCTCCCGGAGTACAATCCTTTTCTTCTCCATGTCGCGGTTCATGGACTTCAGAGAGTCAATGCCAAAGTTCCTTGCCCCCAATTCTTCTCAACCATGACCGAGATATCCCCCACTACGAGTCTTTACTTGTGAAAGTACCAGAGACGTCAGACACAGTCTTTATTATTCATAATATCATCCGAGGCGCACATAGCTTTTGGCCGTGATATTAGATAGATTTTATAAATACTAGTATATAATATTATTATTATGTTATATTATATTATATCTCATAGAGCTCGAGGAGTCAGCAAACAGCAACAATCCCTTCTCCTCCATGCTGTGGTTCAGTCTGACAGCTCATTGGTCAATGGTCAGCAGCTCATTTGCATCAACGCTACAGAAACAGCGTATTCTGAAGGGACTGAAAACAGGGGAATTACGGTGGCGCTGAGCATTCACAAAAAAAAAATGTTTCACACGTTAGCACACCAGGATCTCGTAATTACGAGAAAAGATCTTGTAATTACGACATCAGGGTCTCGTAATTACGAGATCTTTTCTCGTAATTACGACATCAGGATCTCGTAATTATGAGATCTCTCGAGATCCATAAGGAGAAAAAAATATGAACCCACTGCCACTACTTTGCTCAGTGGAGCCAATGCGTGTCCACGGAGAGGTTCAACATTGGTAAGCTTGATACTTACAATGTAGAGGCTAAATCATTGCTGTAACACGGGGAATCGGTTAGCCTAGTGATTGTTGTACTTGCACTTGGTTCCATGCACCGACAGCGATACATTGTTGCACTTCTTATGAAAAATGTACTTATTGTAAGTCGCTTTGGATAAAAGCGTCTGCTAAATGCCCTAAATGTAAATGTAAATACCAGAGATGTGGACTCGAGTCAGACTCGAGTCATGATTTTGATAACTTCAGACTCGACTTGACAAAACCACGCATAACTTGCGACTCGATTCAGGCAGTTTTTTTATATTAAAAAACACCTGACCCGAGCGTTTTTTTACCAACTAAAAAACTGACAGGGGGGTTTTGTCTAGTTCATTCTAGAGCACAATGTTCTAGAGCACACTTACGCTGCAAATCGGTTACCGTATCAAAGTGGTTTGACTACGCTACCTGAATCAGTGTCAACTAGTTACAATGTCGAGGATGCGAAAATTAGCCATTGTTTTGGCGTTAGATGCCAACGATGAAGATAACGACAAACCTTCCCGTTTATGGGTGCATAATATAATCCGGGGATGGCAGCAGTACGGTGCATTTCATAGTTTGATACAAGAGCTACGGTTTGATAATGCACGGTTCAGTGCGTATTTCAGACTCGACAAGAGGCAATTTGAAACCCCTTTGCGCATCGTTGCGCCTTCAATAATAAAGCAAGACACCCACATGAGGCAAGCCATATTTACACTACGTGTTTTGAGGACTTTCCTAGTGACGTAAGTTCTCGTTCATTGGTCAGCTGTCAAAAAACTGCCTGACGTCGGGTGCTTTTTCTTGGGGAGTTGAACTTTTCCCAACTTGAAAACCACCCAGAGCGGTGAAAAAAACCCGCTGGCAGCGGTGTTGTTAAAAGCAACCAGGATGCTTTTACAAAAACATTCTGTATCATAGGAATATAATGTAAAACATCCACTCGCACCTGGAAAAAAAACTGCCTGTGTGAACACGCCCTTAGACTTGACTGCTTTTGACTTTAGACATGTCTAACATATTTCCCGCCTGGAGGGCTAGACACCCAAGATGCATTCACTTCCGTGAAGATGAAAAAAACCAACAGCGACCGAAGACAAATCTTAACTTGTATCTTCAATAATATCAAAACGAAAATTCGATATCATTTATACTTTATTCAGAATAACAGTTTTAGTTTCATATTGGCTGCGTTTTAAGTTGGTCCCATTGAAGCCGTCTGGCCAGCCTCTGACACTTAAGACATCGTAACTTCATCATTTTTCCGTTTACCTAAAAAATGTGACAAATCTACACACTTGTATCTTCAATAGTATCCAAACGGAATTTCGATCGTTTTTCGTCGTACTTCTCACGCAGAGAAATTACCAGGATAGCGCCCACCAATTTGCGCCGCTATTTACCAGTGGAAGAGGTAGGAATCAAATGGGTTTCCCGTACATAGGGTAACAAGGCATCCTCTTTTGCCCGGATATGCCCTCTTTTTGAGACACTTAAAAATGTGTTGCGGAATTTCCAAAATCGTTGAATTTGCGTTGCGTTTCTCTGAGTCGTTCACAAACTAGTTAGGCTACGCCCTCCCCTAGTCAGTTCTGTTCACTTTGCATTGGTGGAAGTGAGTAGGGGGAGTGGTTAAGTAGATCCTTCAGACTGGACGGTTTGACCTACTTAGTTACGGTCATGTTTTGTATTTATTTTTTTACCATTATTGTTTTATAGGGACAAACATTAACATATTTCTCCTCTACAGGGGATTTGATAAAAATTCTAATAGATTGAACTTGAAAGAAACACTTGGTCATACTTTACACCCACTTTACCAACAAGCATGGGCCACAGATATATTTAGGAATTGTACTGATGCCAACGTAAATATATAATTATTTTTTTGCACGTTTGCAACCGTTTAAAGTTCAGGAAAAGGAAAAATATATGCCTCCACTGGTGTTAAAT